>CM044956.1:32616290-32655597 GCA_024516035.1 Bactericera cockerelli
AAAAAACTGGTTTAATTTTAATTACAAACGTACGCACAAAAAAATTGAACCTGAATACCTAAGGTTAGAAAAAAAGATACTAGTTCTTCACCTCATTAACCTTGAACGTAAAGCAAATATAACACACTGCCAATTATGGACACAATACTTCCTCGTGATTGGTCTCATCTCCAAGAACAGCTAGTGCGAAATTGATGAATTTCAAATGGGACCATTAATTTAAAATGGGACCATTTAAAATAGGACAATACGTCTCCAAACTTCCGATTTCTAATATTAAAAATTGTCGGAAGTAATATGAATCATGAATAAAAACAATTTGTCTTCATCCAAATTTGGTGGAAAGTGCTGCACAATATATGGTATTGGGAACTCTTTTTTCCAAACTCATTTCCAATGTTGATTCTCTAACCGAGCGGCGTCATCAAGCAGACTTGAACAGTGCTTTCCGGCTCTGTAGATTGTAACAATCTGCTACATTTCTAATATTAGAAATCGGAAGTATTGTATTTAATTTATATAAAAAACATTTTTTTCTCCGATTTCAATTTTTTCATATTTCTGGACGTTTCAAAACCTCCTGAGCAACTTTGGTTTTATGTCTGTCTGTCTGTTAAGTACATGCCTTGTAACGCACAAATCTCAGAAACTACGGAACGGATTTCGACGAAATTTTGTACACATATAGGAGACGTGTTGTTGATGGTCCCATTTTAAATTCATCAACTTCGTACTAGCGGTTCTTGGTGATAGAGACCATGCGTCCGACCACTAACTTTCTACTTGTACGCTTATATCTTGTGAACGGTACACATGATTTTGATGAAATTTTGCATAGATATGCGTAAAAATATTTTACATAGTGCATTTGTAATTATTTTTTAAATAAAATACGATTTAGCTTTAAATTTTGAGAAAATTTGCCGATACAGATATTTTGTAAGATCTAGAATATAGAAATAGAACAATTCTACCATATGAAGAAAATCGATTAAGAAGTTTTGGAGATGCAAGTGATTTAGTATAAAATATATAAATTGCCAAGTGCATACTATGTGAACCAACCATGAGGAAGTACTGTGTCCATAATAGGTAGTGTATGTATATTACTTCCGAGAAATTTCTAATATTAGAGATCGGAAGTATTGTGTTCGTTTTTTTACTATTATGATAAGTGTTACCATTTCATGATTCTATTATTTGTATTCTTACATAGGGTTATTCCCGTTCAATAAATATACTTATTACTTAATAAATATTTAAACTAGGAATAAAGCCTAAATAGCAATGAATAAACTGAGAACTGGCGCACAAACAATCTACATGAGATAATACCTGGCCCGAGACTTTTCACCCATATATTTTTTTTTTAAAAAGCGCACGTTTAGCCAATTGCTAAAATCCTCGCTCGCCAAGCTGAAGATCGAATCCTACAGACAACGAAAATGTGTAGTACCTATTAAAGGGTTTTACTTATACATTAAGGGGAGTCGATTCCCATAACTTTTTCGATATTTTCAAGTTAACGTCAGAGTCCGCCAATCGCCATTAAAATGGAAATATCTACAATACATCTCCGATATTAGGTATGTGTACAAAATTACGTTGAAATCCGTTTACAAGGTTTTGAGATTTGCGCGTAACAAGGAATTTACTTAACAGACCAACAGACTGACATGAAACGTCCAGAGGTTATGAAATGTCCAGAAATATGAAAAAAATTAAATCGGAACAAAAAAATGTTTTTTTTTTTTTTTTACAAAAACGAATACAATACTTCCGATTTCTAATATTAGAAATTTATCAGAAGTAACATAAAAAAAATTGAAATCGTGACAAAGAAATATTATTAGGTATTTTTACAAAAAACGAACACAACACTTCCGATTTCTAATATTAGAAAATTTTAGGAGTAATGTTTTGTTCAAACATGAAATAGAATTTAAAGTAGATCAAAAATTCGGTACATGACGAAGAGTTAATTTTATTAATCTACATATTATGAATGAATACCTATTAGTCTTGAGATCAATATGATAACAACAACGCGACGGCGACGCATCGAAAGGGCAATCTGATGAACAGATATTACACTCAAAAATCTATTTCATGTCATAACAGGACAAGTTTTGAATATCACCTACGATGGCGAAATTTTTCATTCGTACGTCAGAAGAAGTCTTCCAAAATTGAGAACAATATCAAACTTATCTCGAGGTCCGAGGACCACATATTAGACCAAGGAGTGATAAAAAAACAAGATGCCACAGTAAAGTTACCTTAAACTGTCATATGGGTAAACATCTTGCAATTTTGCAACTGCTTGGTTCAGGCGGCGGTCTTGAGAATTTCAGTCTAGTGTGGAGGACGGAGGGGGAGGGGGATGTTTGAAACCAGCAAGTTCAGCTATGAGAACTTTACGGGGAGGATAGTCGAGTAAGGTTTTCTCAGTTATATAAAAGTTAAATTATTCGTAGGAAAGTTATCAGTTGGTTTTCAATCATCAAACTTGGTGGTTGAACAAAATTATTCTTTATTTATTAAATAAATATTAGTCAATTTGCCAGTGATAAACATGAAAGCTTTCGTAAGTACAACATTGATATTTTTTGTGTTTTTCTCGTAGTTTGATACAATATTTAGTTTGAATAGTTGATACCTACTCGTGTAGTACCTACTCGTGTTTTTAAAGTTTTGTGATAAAAATTGTGTCTATCAGTCCTAAAATTGTGTGAAATCGCCCAATTTAAGAAACACATCTGTTGTTCAAGTGATGGTTTAAAATTCATTATTCTCTCAATGATTCTAAGCATAATTGATAGATTACTTTAATTTAGGAGGTGAACTCTTTTGTGAATAACTAATGTATTAAATAAAAAATAAAATCAAATTCAATAAAATAAATATTCTCAAATTCTTTTGTATGAGAATATATCCCTTTTTAAAATTAAGGAAAATAGGAATGGTTCTAGATTCGAAACCAGCTCATACAGATGAAGTTACCCAGTTATTAAAGAACAGTTTTATGATTATAAATTTAAATAAGTCTCATCTAAGCTTGAAGTACGAGTAGATTGTCTAGATTCGATTTTTATACGGAAAAAAGACTTTTACTATTTTTTCTTTCTTGTCAAAGTTATGAAAAAGTTATCATATTTGTGTTAATCACTATCGTGATATCACAACTACTCAAACTCGCTTTACTAAATCTACGCTGAAACCGGGACTTGAACCACCGACCTCCAGGTTACAAGTCCGCTGCCTTATCGATCAAGCTACTGAGGTCGTTGAATCTTTCTTGTGAATAAAATTAAAAATTCCTAAAAGAATCTGTTTAACATTTTAATCAATATTGTGCCTAGAACATTTGTACAGATTTTTTTTATGTCGTTTTTCACTTTTGTTCCTAAGCAGAGATAGAAATTTGGAATAGTAAAAAAAAACCTTAATCTTCTTGTAAAGTTTTAGAATGCATCTTTAAAATGCTGAGCCTAACGTCAATTTTTTCGATTTTATTGTAATCAATTAATAAATTACCAATTATAAAATCAGTATTTTTCTAAGCAATAATAATTGATTAAGCAATGAAAAATATTTTCCTACATTGAAATCATAGTTGTACAATATATATTACAACTTTATTTTAACTCTGTACAGTGTGCCAAGACCGGTATTCGAAAATGAAATATTCAAATCAATGCAGTGTTGGTAATGCTTACCTCTTGACCAAGGAGAAGATGTAATGAATATTATGATTATTTTATTTTTCTTAACCGAAATACTGTTCACTTATAATTGTCCTCAGCTGCACATAACTAATGGTTCCCCACTTTTTTGTCGACAGGTGTGCGTACTTCTGCTGACAGCAGCGGTTCTTGCTGAAGACAAGAAGGCCGCCGCGCCTACCGACAGCAAGACCAACAAGAACGAGAAGAGAGGCCTCCACGGCCTGGGCTATGGAGGATTCGAGTCCAGCTACGGAGGTGAGCTGAGCAGCTACGGTTTCGGCCATGACTCTCTCGGCTACTCTGGCGGTTACTCCAGTGGTCTGAGCGGCGGTTACTCCGGCGGTCTGAGCGGCGGTTACGCCGGAGGTTACGGCTACGGAGCCGGTGAGGGTTACGTGAAGCAAGTGACAGTTCACCGTGAGGTGCCCGTGCCTGTCCCAGCCCCATACCCAGTCACCATCGAGAAGAAGGTCCCCTACCCAGTCAAAGTACCTGTTCACATCCCAGTCGACAGACCTTACCCTGTTCATGTGCCCAAGCCTTACCCAGTCACCGTTGAGAAGCCAGTGCCATACCCAGTTGAGAAGCCAGTGCCATACCCAGTGAAAGTGCCAGTCAAGGTGCCAGTCCCAGCCCCATACCCAGTGGAAGTGCCAAAGCCCTACCCAGTCCACATCGAAAAGAAAGTCCCATACCCAGTCCCCCACCCAGTGTACATTGAAAAGCCAGTGATTGCCCATATTGACCACCACGACAGCTACCACTTGGGATCTGGCCTGGACCATTATGATGGACTCGGCTCTAGCTACGGAAGCTACGGAGGCAGCTACGGTCTGGGAAGCCACAGCTACGGAGGAGACTACGCTGGAGGCTACTCTTCCTACCTGGACAGTGGTGCCCATCTCGGCGGTTCTTCTTACAGCTACCACCACCAACATTAGGAGCTCTCTGAAACCTTTCCCTCCCTAGTCATTAATTGTCAAAAAGGATTGATAATCCTAGTGAACATGCAAGGAAACTGTCTTGCCATACACAAATAATTAGGAAAAACCAAATGAAGGGTACACTGACTTCAGTTAATCAGATCTTCAAGAGCTTAATTGTTGATATTGACCTTAGTGTGATATTGATACTTCTCCATTTCCAAGACATGTTGCATAACCATGTTTACCTTTGGAATTTCTTTCTTACTGATCTCTTTCCCAATTTACTCCCTTGTCTCTTGATTCTTTATGTGTTCCTACTTGTCTTCTTTATCTGTCACTATGCTGTTTTTATATTTTTGTACATACAATAAAAAATAAAATAACAAAAATCAATTTTACTGACCTTACTTTTTTATCTCGGGCAATGAAACTAGCAATCACAAGATCTCAATATTATAAACAGGAAAACACCAGTTGATTCACTGATCACTTTATCTCCATAACAGTAATAGTTACAAATGTTTGTATGAAGGTGCTGTTGTGGTCTACATGTGCAATATAAAAGATATTTTATATTCTCTAATTAACACGAAAAAGAAAATTTGAAAAGGAGCTCATGCGAGATTTTTACTGAATAGTTTTTCAAAGACGTGATTAATTTAGGGAAATGTTGTTAAAACATAAAAATACTTACAAACAACTCCAGAAGTTTTTGGCCCAGGATAGTGCGCCCATTGATACTTGAAGTCTCCAATTTGATATCTGGGTCCAACGACCAAAGGATTGTCAGCATAACTTTGAATGACTGACACATTCAAAGGTTTTGTAGTGTCTCCTTCTATTTTCACATATGGTTTAGGTGTACGGATGGTCAAGTTATTCAGATCTGTAAATATAATTAGATCTGTAAATTCACTTAAGATGGTAGGTAATATGCTCTTACTAACTCGCACACTGGGCTTGGAAGCACGGTGATCTGGGTTCGATTCCCAGAGGCATAGAAATTTTCTGCTCTGTACTTGCATATCCTGGTCCACTCATACCTTGTGAGGGGAAATGAAACGACCATAATCACCTACACAGAAAAACAAATGAAAATTTAAAAAAAAAAATACTTTCTATTATCTACCTATAAGATATAGTATAGAAAAGTATTGTTTTTCCACTATATTGATTAGGTAGCATTCATCAGCACAATTATGTTAATTGAAACTAGAATTTTTGTTTTAACATCACTGTTACCAGGTTTGCTTTTTTAGAACAAACAGCTAGAATTTTTAATAAATGAGCATTTACCAAAGTTCTAGTGCAGTTATTGTTTGATTTTCTTTATTAATTCAATAATTCTTATTATTTCACACATCAAAACAAAAGTACACACAATACTTTGACATAACCATTTGATTTTACTTCTGAGTATATCCATAGACATGGGAAATATTGTGTTATTTTTTTATTTTTTATTTTATAAAATGAAATCAGTTTATCAAGAGATTGTCCCAAGCACTGCCAAATGGAAGAGGAGATATTCTCAAATTTTCAGTTGGTTGAAAGCCAAGATTCAACTGGCAACTGTGAGAGTGGTATCCTTGAGGTTCAGAGGAACAAAACAGAAGTTCAAGTTGGCAATGATTGATTATGGTGCAAGTGTAGATATTGTATTATTATGTGAATAAAAACAAAGAATGTTGACTTTATCTGGGTCTAAGTAGGTACTTCTCTAATCACTTAGAGTCCATTGATTAGTCCTCAGTTTAAAAAAAATATGTATTCACCAAGGCCAAGTGTAGTACATTAAGCTTGCAATCATGGTGAAAGTAGATTCAAATCCCAGTTGGGTAAAATGTTTCTACTCTGTACTTTGGATGTCCGGGTTCCACACATACCTCATGAGGAAAAATGATTAGTTATTTGGCAGCATTATCAGGATATAAAGAAAATAATTCAAAAGTAAAGGGTACCTAGTAATAATGTGCTTCCCAAAAATTGTGAAGAGGGCTTGTATTTCATACTTGAAACTTCCTAACTTTTATCAAATGACCTATGGATTTGATATTTAGAAGAGATAAATCTTAAATTTAGTTCTCAAAGAAATAATTAAATAATAAAACACAAACCTTCAATAAGATTTCCAAGTAATATATTTTTCATTTTTTTGGCACTAACTAGTGGTGGTTTATACAAACAGACAAAGCCTTTTAGTACATTCCATGCTGCAGGAGCATCTAAATTAACAGGCATACTGATTGTATTTTATGATATTGCAATAAATACAGAATGCAGGTCAGATAGTGACTGTTAACCAACCATGGTGGTTTGTTGAAATTATCACTGGAATAAATAACCTGAGGGAAAAAGACATACATAACACTCATTTATTAACTAGTCATAACAAAGATAATCAATATTAACCAATATATATCTGGTGAAATAATATTAACTTGTCGGATTTTCAAGCATGATTGCCCTTCATTTCACATTTCATTTTTTTTTAAATGTTACTTTCAACTGCATGATCATAATATCTTGACAGGGGTTTTACCTTCCCTTTGCTGGAAACTCACAAACCAGCTCATCAAATAAATCTCACCCAGCCTAAATGGGGCTTTGAATCACAAGGCTGCTGGCCATCATCACAAGCATTCTAATTTGAATGGTCACCCGTCCAAGTCCTAACCTTGCTGGAAGTTGCTTAACTTCACTGACAGAACAAGAACTGGTGTATTAATTATATTTGCCACTAATGCTAGCTATGGGAGTGTTTATTTAGATAAATTAGAGGATATTAAACAACCAGCCTCCATGGCATAATGGTTGTGACTACTTCCCATAGTTCAGAGATCCCAAGTTTCACCCTGGTCGGGGCAGACTTTTTGAAGAAAATTCTGTTTGTATACTGTAAACTCAGTCTTAAGTGCTACTTTTTCTATGAAAATATCAGTTAAAAAGAAAAAGTTGAACATTTTACACAAGCGCACGATTAGCTCAGTGGTTAAGCACTCGCTTGCCATGTGGAAGGTCCCGGGTTCGATCCCCCGTGCCGACAAAAATTTGTATTCTCAATTTGGTTACAATTGTTTGTAAGGGATACCTTCCGGTGCGCTCGTGTTGACCCAGCACCTAATTGGGAAGTATTGTGTCACTTCTCGCCCATCAGAGGGGAGGCATACTACGGGATGGGCAGGCTACAACACAGACCACAAGCGTCTACAGTAGCTCCTGTTTCATGGCTACGAAATAAAAAAGGCTGTGAAACACTCATCTTTAAAAAAAAAAAAAAAAAAAAAAAAAAAAAAGATACCTAGATAATATATCAGTATATACTTACCTGTACTTATTAAGATTGATAGACAAAGATTTAGGGCAAAATAAATCACCGTTTTTTTAATACTTCTGTGGCACCAAGTCTCAGATTGCGTACTGTCTTCGATAGGGAAAACCAATGTTACCTACTTGAAGTGTTATCAATTTTGTGTATTAATTTTGCCCTCAAGAGCAGAGGAGCCTACAACAAAAAATCAGCTTTAGGGAAACAGCATACTGAATACATAATCACTGACCACAGAAAGTCAGGTCTAGTTTTCAAAGGTTAAGATAACTTTGGGTTGGGCCGAAATGCCAGCATAACGAAGCCTTTACCTTGCAGGACGTTGCTTAACTTTGGTGAAGTTAGGTGATCAAACAGAAAAAACGAATTATTATTAGTAAATTGGGTTTTACGTCCCTTTCAACAGCTAGGTCATCTTGAGACGGGGTGTTACCTATAATCCATTCGCAGGGAACTCTCAAATCTCACGAACATACTACTAACCACATTAACCTCACACAGCCTTATTATCAGATAAGAATGTTGAAAACAAGATTTTGAATATTTCGCGCGGATATATTTTAGAAGTGCTCTGTGCGCATCTAGCGGTCATACAGAAAAACAGAAAAGCGTTATTTCTTAAAGCGGGTTTTAAAACAACAAAAAACGCACGCCATTACTACATATCTAATCATAATTCTTTTGAATGATAAAAGTTGTGTATTAGTTTTAATAAGTATTTTAATTTATAAAGGCTCTTGCCAGCGCAGCCTCAATAGGGCGTTAATAAATGGACCAGTTCTCATAGGATCACCGAAAATAAACAACGTCCGTCCAAGGACTGTGAGTGTTACATTCCTCATCTCTATAAATGTTCATTAAAAAAACAACGTGCAACGAGGTAAAGACATCGTGATGCTGGTATTCCGGCCGAACCCAGGCTAGATGAGGTTAATACGGGGAGCCGTTTTGTAAGTTTCCTGTTACAGTATAATACCAACATAAAGGTTCGAATTGCCATCTTCACCAGTTGTGCGAAGGACTTTGTTAATTTAGATGGGTATACCACTATACCTACATACTTTGTAAATACAACTTTTTTTTGGGTTTTTATCTTTAACAAACTTCTTTCCTATTTTTGCGAACGAAAAGTAACGAAGTGAGTCTACTCTTAACTCAAGCTACGCGACATTTGTCACTATCCATCCCAGATATAGCACTTAACTTTGCAGGAAGCCTTGCTTTTATACACGCTCAAGTAAGCGCGACTTGAAAGAGTAAATCTTACTTCCTGTAAACGTGAATAGGCTTGAATTCTACTTGCTCAAGTAAACGTTCAGCACGCTTAATGTAGTAAGGTTATAATCAATGTTCCTATTATTGTTAATCATCGTGCTTGCAAAGTAAGCGTGCACCATTCTTACTGCACGTGTGCAAAGGCGTGAGCCAGCCGTGTCTCGTATAAGTATTTTTTGTTGAAGATGCCAGATCACTGAGGTTTACAACTTCCACCGGTTCCATTCAAGCTGGATGAGGTTTTATTTGAGGAGGCTAGATTATTTGAGAAGATGGTTGTGAATTTCCAGCGAATGGAGGGTAAAACCCTACTTATAACCATGCTATTGAAGCCATATAAAAGAAGAAAAAAATATTCTGTCAATATTCTGGAAGTTGAACATGAACTTTTTGTTATCAGAGTATTTTTTTTCTCTTCTTCTTCTTTTTTAAAAACGAAAAAACGCCATACCCAATACGACGAAGATTTACATAAGCGTCATACTCAAAAATCTAAAAATGATACTATATCAAAATAGGGTGATTAATAGTAGTGATGGTGAGATTAAAGGGTAGTGAGAATAGTCACGGTAGGGTGGAAATGCATCTTTCTTTTGTTTTGCATTCCGTTGCTATGGCAATAAGTTATCAAAGTAAACAAACCCTTGTGACTTTGCATAGCTTTCTTTTACCTACACCCTCCTATTATATTCACTTTTTTTAATATTATAATTTTATGTAATATCATCATAGTAACTTTAATAAGTGTTTTTATGAGAATATGTTAAAAGTAAGGAGCATTGTTTTACATGATTTGATTAGACTCTTAAATGAATTTGCACAATGGCTGAAGTGTACATCATAGGTGAAATTATTGGAGCAAGTGAATTTCCAGACAAAACGCTATTCTGCAAATGGGGCATTAGTTTTGGTGAGTATACCGAAATAAAACATTAATGTCGCGTTCTCGCTTTTCATCAGCTTTCTACATGAGTGGCATTTTTTTGTTTTGTTTACAAAGGTAATTCTGCCCCGGAACCGTTTTCACATTACTTATTCTGGGCACTTTACCTGTTTAGGTACATCTATGCTATTCCGGAAAAGGAAAAAACGGTCAGAATTTCCCCTCCGGCCTGGATTCGACCCCGCAACCTCCGGGTCAGCAACCAGTGCTCTTAACCACTGAGCCACGAAGTTCGGCAGAGTGACATCAATTCCCACATTGCAATGACATGTACATGTGCAATGCAATTGTGCATTGTCGGGTAAAGAAGAAAAAAATCAGCTTTCCAAATTATTCATGGATAACCGAGTTGATTTAAAATTTGAAATTGAAATCAAATCCTAGAAACACCGTGCTTGCGCCTGTGGTGACATGATAATTGGAACGGACCTGTAGGGATCCTCTTGGTTTAATTCTTTTTAAAGGGAACAACTGGAAGCTCATATCCGGGAAGAAAGAAGGCCAAACTCAAGTGGACACACCAGTGTACGACAAAATAACCACTTGGAGTCACCCCGTGGATGTTCATTTTGCAACGCGTGGTGTCCAAGGTTGGCCGAAACTTTACCTGCAAGTGTACCATTACGATAAGTTTGGTCGAGGTGAAATATATGGCTATGGTTTCACCAACATTCCGATGTCCCCTGGAACTCATACCATTGACTGCCACACTTGGAGACCTCTAGGTAAAACAACACGATTTATACAGCACATGTATTTGTTTTAAAAAAAAAATCATTTCCACGATTTGTTAACATTGTATTAAAATAATTGTGTTTTACTTCCAATAAAAAATTTAATATTAGAAATCGGAAGTTTAAATTTTTAATAATTTTGCTCCGATTTCAATTTTTTTCTATATATTTCTGTACGTTCCATAACCTCCTATGTCCTTAATTGGCAGTGTATTTATCATAATTATAATAGTAAGCTTAACCTTATTCACCAACCCTTCAAAATAGTTTACCTATTGAACCAAAGTAGTCACCACGGGCGAGAGGAGTAGCACACTAGCCTTGCACGCACGGTGACCCGGGTTCGATCCTCAGCAGGGTATTATAAATAATAATGTATAAATATTATTTATTATAATGTAAAATAATTTGGAAAAAGTAAAGGAAGCTCTTTGTACTGCTGCGCTATCCACAAAAATTGTGAAGAGACCTTGTACTTCCCCACAAAGAAATCATACTTAAAAATGAACTTTTTTTTTCTTTCCTTATCCTATAAAAAGAAAAGTATTGTATTCGTCGAAAATTTGACCTACCCAGTTTTTTATATTACTGGACAAATCATAGCATTAGTAATTGAACTACGAGTATAAGTGGAGGGGTGTAGGTATCTACATTTAATATTTAAATACATAATTATACCTATCTAATTATTTCTTACAGGAGGAATGCACGATGAATTTACGCGACAATTTCTTGGTGGAGGGCCTCAATTAAAATCGCCTGACTTGGTGTACACAGGCCTCGATCGGTACAGGTTACATACAGAGGCAATGGGATGTGTCCACATTGAACTCTCCATCATTCTGAGGAACTTTGATAAATACGGAATAGAAGCCTAACTAAAAAGGAATTTTTATTTTAAAAAATATGATAATGAACTGTGACACACACTATTTAGTTGAGCAACAAGGCCTCTGAACAACTTTGGTGACCATGACATTTTTTGAATAATAAACTTTGACAACATTGTGTGTGTATACTTCCATTTAAATTAAAGCAGGTCTATTCAAATTCACCTAAGATACTTGGACAATACTTTCAAATCTTGGCAATAGGAACATTTGTTGAGCTTGAACAAGATGTAATTTAAATGAGCAGATAATATTCTCGTAAGAAGGTACCTACTTAAGGTACTAGTTTAGATTTAATTAAATTATTAAAAAACGATATCAAATTTTAAGTTCATCATGACAAACATTCAGATTCGGTTTATTTTAATGATCGCAGTAATACACCTTCAATTATATTTTTGCAAGGAACAAAAGGAATATTTTCAATCTTCTACAAGTTCCTTTATACAAGGAATAGACTCATGTTCGGATGAAAATGTAAACTCAAACAGTTCATGCCGTCCAGAACTTGAGGGAATTGATCCAACCTCATTAATTCAAACGAAATCCCTCACTCAGGATGACGACATCAGTAAAACTAAACAAAGTGTAATTCAATCACAAACCAACGAAAACACATTGATTAACTTAGAAATTATACTAAAGAAGGAAAATCCTGTAGTCATTGTTGAAGACCTGCATAGTGTTGGTATTATTTCGGGTGAGAGTACACAGTCAGCCGTAAACAAGGATACTTCTGATAGCTCAAAGAAACCTACCACTAATCTGGGTATTGATGTGGTTGTTGATAAGCGAGCTTCTATTGATAAAGGAGGAATAAATAAACCCTCAGGTGACAATCTTGCTCTGACACATGAATGGTTAGAAACTAATGAAGTGATACCGGATAGCATTGCGGAAGAATCAATAATGGGTGTAACATCACATGACGCCGATGGAAATGACCAAACAACTGTTCTAAATGTTATAATCAACTCGAAAGACTCTATGACTGAGACTCCTGGGATGACTACTGGTGGAATAACAGAAGCAAATGGTGTTGAAACTCTCAACACTACTGTGATTCCCACCCTGGTTGTCAAAGAAGACGAAGATAACAAATTAACTCACAAGACCGCTCCTATTCCTAGGAATACCATAACGAAAGTGGCAGTACAAGATTGTCCATGTGATGTGATAGTAAGTTTGATAAATAATAACAATAACACTTTTTAGTGGAAGGTAACCACCAGGCGAGGTTAATGCTCAAAGCATTTTGTACCACCTAACCCTCAGTCTTATTATTATGTGGTCACAAACTCAAAATAATGAGGAAAAATTCATGCACTGGGTGGGATTCGAACCAACGCTACCTGGATTACTAGACTAGCGTGTTAACCACTTGACTACCAATGCACTACAATAATAATTTAGAATTTCTTTGTATTAATTTCAGGCTCTATTAATTATTATTTAGTATAGGAGTTAGTTTTTTTTTTTTAATTAATTTGATGTATTGTCTTCAAATACCAACATGAATATGACGAATAATATCACATAGTATCTCTTTTTAGCACTTTTTGACTCAATAAGACGAAGAGCTACCGAGCTACTTAATATCATGGAAAAAACACCATTATTAGGCAATGGCTAGAAAATTGGAAATCTCTTTTCTTTTGCTTTTTGGGTATGAATAATTTTGAAAATGTGATTTTGATTTTTCAGAAAAACGTCTGTGACATCAACTGCTGTTGCGACAACGACTGCTCTGCCTACGATCGGCTCGTCTTCTCCCACTGTCTTCCCCTCCCCTCTGTGTCCTCCTCCCAATACTGCTTCTCCAAACAACTCATCTACATCAACAACTCGCCCTTCTATGTTTCCAAACATCCGGACAACGCACTCCTGTGCATCGAAACCGAAAACCTCGAGTCCAAAACCAATTTCACAAACTTGAAACCAATTACAAGTTTGAAAACTTTCGCCAAGGTGTTTGAGCGCAGAAAGCACAATGAGTGGAGCAGAGCAGTGCTGCGGACGACCAGCTACTCTCTGAATCGACTGCCGCATAACCAGAGCTATAAAGTTGGACAGCCGATTTGGATGATGAACAGTACGTCCGTGAAATCTTTTGGTAAGTTCATAGGAAAACTACCCAAACGCGCACGCAGGTGTTTATATAAAAGGATATCAAAATCCTGAGAAACCCATTGCAACAACTGACTGTAAAATTTAGCTCTTTATATATTATCGACAAACTATCATAATGATATTATGTACATGAACCATACTTGTAGGACGTAGGTACATGTACATGATTAATACGCACCGTAGCGCGTAGGTTCATCAATTATGTTGTAGGCTCAGGATTATCAGGCTGAAATCTTGCGTGAGTCGCGTGTGTTTACAAATTTAATGTGATATGCACTTGACTATGAAGGTTGCTCTTTGGTAAGTTCAATAGACATAGAGGTTTTCTTACATAACCCAGCTCAGCTATGTGAAGGTTACTTCGCTGTATTGCAAACAAACAGCCAAACTGTAAACCAGATCGGACGGAGGTAAACGATAAAATTAACGACGAAGAAGCTTAAATCATGCAAAGTTCTAGATAGGAGATTTCAATTACCATGAAAAGTCCGGTTTTTATGGATACATAATCAGTACTTGAACGAGGTACCTAATTATTCAAGCGAGTGAATATACTTCACACGGGTACCTTGATCCTTGATCAAAAATGACTTGATTATAGAGGCTTTAATCTTAAGGTACAAATAATGAGATGTATTGAAACTAACTATACTTATTTTATCGTAAAATAAATTAAATTGATCTGAGATTAAGCTTGTAATGAGGGTATGCTATGATCTACAATCCTAATATGTATCGCAAAACTAGATCAGTAAGTGTTTGTTGATGGCCTGAAGTTATAAACAGGGTCTATGTTTATGCTGTAACAAATACTGTCACTCATAAATGTCTATCTACAACTACATAAATATGATTTATTTCTGCCACTATTGCACAAAGCTGAGCTAGGATGATACTTAATTTGCAAGCAATTAAAAAAAACAACGCATGACTATACGGTTGGTGCTAAAATTGCACAGGTCGTACAGTAACATAAATATCTATCGTCGTACTCTCGATAAATATGTACGTCATAGGTAGTTGCTGGTAAATAGATTATTGTCTTGTACTTGCTAATTATATCACTAAGTTACAACTGAAATGATCATTCTCAGGGCTTTTGTCTGATGTTTAGTCTAGTTCTGTTTTAGGAAACATTTTGGTCAGTTTGTACCTCTATCATATCTTTAGAATTACAAATCTGTAGCTCAGTGAAGCTTGAGCAACACATAAAGGTCATAACATACGTAAACAGCTTTTACAGAGGTATCTATAGGTACATAGGCAGTTCTGAGGTTGAAATGAAAATGACAGTAAATTGTAAGTTAAGTTATAGTTTTTTAGCCTTTTCTTTTACACCGTTAGTGTGGAAAGAAAAGAGATGTACCTACCTAGCAACAATTGACTGCCGTTGGCATTAGCACCGCCCTTGATCAAGTTTTGTTTTGTTAATTTTAATTTTTATGTATGTATATATTCTATGTTATTTGTAAATAAAACTTGATCCAACATGTTTAATAATTGAACTATAGTTTACTAAATAAGCAAAAAATTGTTTCCCAGTTTTTGGTCAGTGCAACTTTGGTTATTGATGTTGTAACAGAAGTACGAGCATGCGGCTTTCTAGAACCCATACTTCCTTCACCAACATGTTTGTAAAAACATAATACTTCTACACTAAGCCACTCCTGACACTCCCTCAAAGCGGAGTTTCAACCAACCACAGCGCTTGAGGAACAGTCTGGCTATCTTGACTTGAGGAACAGTCTGGCTCATCTTAACTGTAATCCTGTTTCATAATTGAGCCGTTCATATAAATCTTTACTCTTTATTAATGTAGGTATGATTACTATGATTCTATAGCCGTTGATCTTCTTTTTCAGAGCTCCCATGTCATTCCACATTGAGTGACGCCTGCAGTTCCGAACAGACAGTATACTACCTGCAAGACTCCCAATCTGAATGTATGGCTGTGCTTCAAGAGTGCTCTCCAAACAATATCCTGAGTCCTACCTTCTACTACAAGAACTTCCTTCTATTAGCATCTACTTCATTTCAAAATTTGACATCTGTAAATGTAAAATTTCCACTTTCATTTTTCACACATATACTAGGTACCTACTTATTTACGTATTATAGGCGTGACTAATTGGCTATTGTCAATTATTGATACTTAACAAAAGAGATTGTGGGGAAAGAATGGTAGATCCCATACGAACATGGAACAAGGTTTAGCAAAAGAAAAAGATGATCATTTATCCAAATTGCGACTGAAGGGACAAACTATTGGAGAATGTTATTCGATCAGGCTAGTCGCCAGAGATTTTGAAGATGTTCAAGTTCCAATTATATAAAATTTATTTTTTTGTTCCACTATTTTCAGAACTGTACAAAACAATCATGTCTCCAGATAGAGCCCTACTCATGCCAGGATAGTTCCTGTACCCTCATCACAGATGAGATTCTGCCCATCTGGGATCCAGGAAGTCAAACCTGTGTCAACGTCACCAATTCAGTTGAATTTGTGTTCAAACATAATGGAACCCAAGGGATCACAAAGGTTATGCTTTACTTTGGCTTGGACAAGATGACCCTGGGACAAAATGTCCGGTTGAAAACCAAAGTGTCCTTTGAATGGTGAGCATCAAGCGACTACAATCGCTTAGATCAGTAGGTAAATGAATAAATCAATCCAAATGATTTTAATTTACTAATATACCTAGCTAATGAACAACTTTACCACGTGAGACAATAGACATCATGGGATTGATTATTACATATAATATACTAGACTTCTTTCGAAAATTTCCAAAAACCTTGTCAGTACTTCCACATCAAGGATTAGGATATTATAAGTGAAAGAGATATTTAACACTAGATACCTAATACGAGTTTGTATTGGTTTTAACTGATTAATTGTGTTAACAATGGTTTTGTTAGTAGGTATGGATAAAATATAATGGGAACCCTAATACATTTGTAGACCAATAATAAAGTTAAGTACATTAAATATGTTTTCCTAAAGGAGAATTCTAACAACAAAAGAGCTATTTCATATTTTTACACATTTTATTCACAGGTATAGTAGTTATGAGCGCTCGTTTCATCGTAGTGGCAACCCCGGGTATCGAACCCGAGCCCCTCTTATTAGTGGCACTCGACTGAGCTTCAATGTCAGTCAGGAAGACAAAACCATCCCAAGCATCAATTTCTCTCCTACCCCGCAAAACTGGATAACCATGTTGTCTTACACTTGTGAGTGCTAATTAATTAGATGCAATTTTTGTTTTATCTTATACAAGTAGGTTATAAAATGATTGGTTTGTGAGTGAATGTTTAAAACGCTAAAACTCGATAACCACAAGTCGGATTGAGCTGAAATTGGGCATGATTACCAAGAACATTCTGATTGTGGTCATGCACAAGATTCAAACCAACCATTTTTTTAAAAATTGAGCTTTTAACTGAGCTTTTTCAAATATGGGCTATCTTGTTAAGTACAAGTCTGATTGAGCTGAAATTTAGTATGGTTCTTTATCACAGTGTATAAAGAGTTTTCAGGTTTCAAAATGTCCACTTTTTAAAAATTGAACTTTTTCACACTCAAATCTGACCGTCCCTATAGATCTCTGAGATACAGCCATTAGTGAGGTATTAAGTATGACAAACATTTTCATTTCCTCTCAACATGCCCGTTCCATTTTGTAACTATTTCGTTGGTGGCTATTGTGATGTGCTAATTGTTGCGGGATAAATGAAATGTTGTAATTATGTCATTCATTTATAATGAGTCGACAAACACTGATTATGAGTTGCCGGTACAGTCTAATTAAAGCTGGTGCATTAGTTGCGATAAAGATATCATTCCAACCATCCGACACTTAACAATGCATAATATATATCAAAAATTCAAATATTTCTATGGGTATTGAAATTTCTATATAAGTGTCCGTTTTATATTGCTAAACCGATTATAACTGCCTCGAATGACCTCCGATAAAAAACAGCTATCTCAATGTGATGGAACTTTTGTGAATAGTCATTTACACATACACATCCCTTTTTGGCCAAAAATAAAAATATGTAGGTAGGCGGGGTCATTTAAATGAACTAACAGCTATGTATGTCCAAAACAATTAAGTCTACTTCTGGGAAAAAAGAACACTGTCCACTATGCTAAATCAAATATAAAAGACCCAACTTCATTTCTCCTATTTTCAGCTGGAGGGGAATGTGATCCAAATCACCGCAGGAACATTCTCTTTGGAACCAACGAGCGAGTAATGTGCAGATTTGTGTTTGATCAGAAGCAGTTCGCTGATTGTGATTCCATTCAGCAACATGTGAGTAGTCATTCCGTTGGTGAGTTAGACTCTCAGTGTTCTCCATTTTTTTCTTCTTTTTTTTATGTACAAAAAGTAGAACTAACTAACCAAGACAAGTAAAAGGGAAACTGGAACATCGTTGGATGTTTACCACCTATGTGTTTTGATTTTGAGCTTTCTAGTTTGACATTCACAAGACACACAAAAACACATAAGATGATTAATCACATTCTTTTTTGCAGATATACAAACTCCTACTGGGCAATCTCAAGTATTTCGACACAGACACTTACATAGCTTCAAATGGTGACCCTAGCATTTACAACATTGAAGACTGGGTTCCCATCCTATGGACTCGACTGCCACATTTTCACGCCGACATCCCCAGCCTGCCTTGTGGTAGCCTAGCAACCGGGATAAGCATCAAGCTTATCCATGCGTACTATGGAGCGTATGCTAATCCAGACTCAAAAATCATAGGCGTACTGATCGAAACATTCAAACATTCCACCCTCACATGCGCCGGCCTCACGTGTAGTATCGACCTGTCCTGGGCCGCCAGCTTTGTTCACTCTAGGAATTTGCCATTCACGAAATTCCCCGAGCCGCCAGTGTATGAAATCAAATTACCGTCAAATTTCTTCTATCCGTTCTTGTCGTCGGCGGAAAGCACAGGTCAAGGCGGCTCTAGGACTGTTGTGATGTTGTGTTTGGTGTGTGCTGGGTGGCTTGTTTCTTAGTAGAAAGCAAAGAGTCATATCTCGGAATGGACGAGGTTAACAATGCATATAATAATCTCGTTGATTTGAAAAACTGATATACCTATTAAGATCTTGTGCAATATTTATTTATTAAGTACATGGGTATAACCTCATGACGCGTTGCACAAGGTCCTCTCGAGTAGTCTAGCTCTAGAGTCTATCTAAGAGGAACAGTACTGTCTTAATAATTATATGATCCTAAGAGACTGTTAAAGAGTTGAATGAATTATTACACTTATGCTGCAGTGCGTAGTCCCTAACAACCCGATTAAGCACGGCCACTAGGCATTTGCTTATAAAGTTGATTGATTTAATCTGTTCATTAGCGACCTTGCTTTGGGGGTTAATAATCCAATTTTGCCGGTGGCTTCATCGCTGAAATCAATGTACATTATAATAATATCAATTTTTTTAGAAAAAAATAAGGCATGGGGATTTTACTCATATTCATAAAAAAAAAATTATCAATGATTTAGTAATCTATTATTTTTGTACATACTCGTAATTTTCACTTCTTTCTTCCGACGCTAAAACATTTGATATGTACTTAAAATTACTTTTAAAGTAGACTTGGATTATCGCAGTACGTCACTAACATGCGCTTGGGTGCAGTATTGATATGTATTGATAAATACAATTTTATAACTTAGAAAAAAAAGTGTATTTTTCTACATATGTAAGTGTATTAAAGCTTTTCTTTACTTGATCCTTATTTTTTAACGTTATTGACGTTAAAATATTTGATAGTACCTACTGCTTTCAAATAAATATTGACCACATAAAATTTGAGACACATCCATTATCCAAAAAAAAGAAACAAGTTTTGGAAAAAATGTATTTTTCATCCATGATAAGGTTTCATTGTGGGAATATTACCGCCTAACATTATTAATTATTCTTAAATCTATCACTTACAAGTGGCCAATCATCAAAATTCTTTTACAAGTTATACTTTTAATAAGGTTCACCAGATTTTTTTTTAAATATGTCTGACGACGCAATGAAAGCCTACAAAGCTAACTTGAGAGTCCTGATGTTACACGAACACTTCGAGAATCTACACAAACGGGAAGTAGGCAAATTAAACCATAACCAAGTGAAGGAAGAAGTAGAAAAGCTCCAAAGAAAACTTGAAACACAGGATCAGGAAATAGAAAAACTGCAGTGCGAATTGATTGAAATGAGAAAGGTGCAATATCAAGCCATGAATGTCCGAGATACATCCACGGCAAAACAAATGAAGGAGAGATGTCGAGATAAAGAAGAAAAAGTTGAGAAAGAGCGAAGGAATGTTAGACAGTATTTCTTGAAAAATGATAAAATATAAGCGTGTTGTAATATCTCATTCATCTTGAAGCCAAATAACAATATAGCACGAAACAGGATTAAATTTTACGAGACACTTCAGTATACGTCAAAAAAAGTTCAATTGATTTTATTTATATACCTATCAACACTATCAACAGAGGGAGTCAAGAGAGAGAGAGAGAGAGAAAAAAAAAATATATATAAAAACGAACATCAACAAAATCTACATATACGTAGAATTGTAGTTACGCTCGAATGGAAGTTTTACCCATGGTATTTCAATATTTATGAATCTGTTAGGAAAGCCTGCATCCCCTCAAGGAGAACCACAACTGCTCGCCGCTGTTCTGCCGCTTTCGGTCGAATAGCGACGAAACAATGCTAGATAGCCAAAAACCGATGATACTACGTCAAAGATTTTCCAAAGATCTATTGTAATCCGCTATCAAAATTTCAGTGTCTTAACATGGGAAAGCTGCCAGGTAGATTATAAGCTACATATTTGGAATATACTCAACATACCCGTAGATCTAACGCCGCTCATTGGGTTTTGCAGTTTGAACGTGTCTCAAAAAGGCCAGTCCGCGATCTGGTGTTCTTACTTTACAACATTTCGATCTTTGAGATATATCACCGAGAAAACGAGAAATTAAAATCGTCCATCCCATTAAAATCAAAAGTTCGTAGGAACAACTAAAAGTTCTTAGGAACTTCTACATCTAGAAGTTCCTGAAAAATTTAAAATTCAAATCACGAACATCTAGAAGTTCCTGAAATCGGAATGTTCCTGCAACATACAGGGTGTTTCAGAAAAGTGTGTCTTTATTTTAACCACCTGTTATATTGACCATTTAAGGGGGAGTCAACTCTATAGCAAAAAGTGCGAAAGTGCTTCATTAGGAAGATACACGTGGCCCCCATGTGGCCGCCCCTGAGAGTGACCTCGATTTCCACACCAAAATAACGACGTCATATTGTATTGGGAGCCGATTTTTTTCGGCGTTTCTATAACTCTAACAGGTAAGGCGTAATTCAAAATCTTAGATCTCTTTAAAGAACATTTAGAGGCGTGTATCTCCCTTATGAAGCACTTTCACTCTTTTTGTTATAGACTAGACCCCCCTAAAATGGTCCATATAAAACGTGGTTAAAAATTAAGGCACACTTTTCTGAAACACCCTTCTGAAATACACTTGGCAATAAATTTTTATCAACTGTCCAAAGTTCCTCAGGACGTTATTATAAAACCCACAAAAATCTACAAAATTTACAATTGTTACAATTTCAACGGCCACTCATCCAAGTCCTCTCCTCGCTGTACGTTGCTTGATTCCAGTGACAGATTGAGTAATGATTCGACGTGCCATCGTAGATGATTATTTATTAGGCCAAAAAAGCATGCATTTAACTGAGAACCTCCCTAAATTGCAAATATTTCATTTAAGATTGTCTATGCATACGGACTTTAATTAGGGACACCTTTTCATTAGGAGATCTAAATTATTAGGGAGTCCTTCTAGGAAACATCAGATCGGAGACCTAAAGCATTTGGGAACGACTATGCATACGGCCCTAATACTATTTTTCAACGTTAATTGAAAATCCAATTCACCATTGGTTAAAAAAAATTCAGTCCTCAGAGAGTCAAGAAACATGTAGGTACGAGCACGAAATATTTTTCCAAAAATTTATTTTGTAAAAAGCAAAGTGTATAAAATAATTTTCATCACAAGACCCTAAACATATTTAATCATGCAATGTAAACAAGCTTTCAAATATCTCACCAATACTAGAGTACCATTATCATACAAAAATCGAAATTTTCCTCAAAACTCGTAATTAGTTCTTTGAAAAAATGGCAAGATTTGTCGATTGGGATTTTTTAAACAACTTTCGTTTCATCCTATCAATTAATCAGGTTATTTTTCAAATAATTAGGTAAAATTAACTAGATAAGACTATGGTACCTCTTATGTATATTATGCAACATCCAGAAAAAACAATTTTCCTCTTGAGGCAAGTATACCAGATCCAAGTATGAAGGCTGGTTACTTATTAATACATTATAACATTCATTTAAACTTTATAACCTGACAGTAAATTATATTTTGTATGTACCCCAAAAGTAGAATACATGTGCATGTTTACAGGCTACAAAATCCACAGTCTTACATCGTTCACAGAATAATTTGGAAGAAGTGGATTTAATCGTAAGAAGTGAGAAAGTCTACGAACTATTATTATAGCTAACATTGAATTATAACAATGTTTTTCCAAGGTTTACAGAACACACTATTAAATTAATCACCCATATAATAATAAATCCAGATAATATAAACCCCACTCTTGTGCCAAGCCAATGTAAAGATAGTATTATTTTTTTTATGTAAAATTCAGTAATACGATAACTTTCAAATCAAAATTATTCTTTGCATAATTCACACGTGCAACATCACAGCAATACATATTATAAGTATAGCTTGAAGCCGATTTTTGATTTCAGTTCAGCCAACCAATATGACTTGGTAACAAACTTACTATTGAAAAAAAACCAGTTTCCATAGCAACAGATGCAGTACACTGGTCCATCATTTTGCCAGAGTTATTTTCGATTAAAATGGAATTTCTCCAAAGGTATTTGAACCCATCACTCATGATAAAACTAGACCTTATTTATGCTGTCCCAATAAGATTAAAGAATTCCTTGAACCCAGCACTTGTTGTGGTATCATTTTAATGTGGTTAAATTATTAAATAAAAATTTATGCATGAGGTAAGAACTAAACCGATGGAAGGGGCAAGGACTCTGAATGTTACAGACCTCTCTTTAAATAAATATTAAAAAAAAAAAAAAACCGATGGAATACTTTTCAATGAAAGGTAACCACCAGGCAAGGTTAATGCTTAAAACGTTTTCTAACACCTAACCCTCAGAGTCTTATTATGTGGTCATATACTCAAATTAATGAGGAAAAATTCATGCATTGGGTAGGATTCGAACAGATCCCTACGCTACCTGGATTACCAGACTAGCGTCTTAACCACTTGACTACCGATGCATGGTAGCCGTGGTGGTTTCCCACGCCCGCCGCCTGCATTACCAAACTCGTGCTTTAACCATTTGACGAACATTGAAGGTCAGATGACAAACATATCCGTGTCTGGGTTCAATACTTCGGAAGTGCCAAAAAGATGAAGGCTACACTGAGAAAAAAAATTATCGAGGACATCCTTGTTAGCTAGTAAGTTATCCTTAAACGAGGATGAATCATCCTTGTTAGCTAGAAGTCCTCGATATTTTTTTTTTTCTCAGTGTAGTTCTAAAGAACATCAGTGTACTGTCACCTTACATAAAGCTAACGCATTAGATGCGCGTCTCAGTGCGCAGGCGCGCCAGACTAGAATAGCCAGAGCTCTCCTCGTCCGAAGACAGGGAGGCGCTAGTCCTGGCATTCAGCCTGTGCACCTCCACACCTCCGGGGGGGCGGCCCTTGTACAGGACAGGAGCTGTGAAACTCGCGGAGGCATTGTCTAGGAGAATATTATTCGAGCCCGCCGGAATGCGAACCGAGACGAGGCGTGGACCCACCCCGCCCACGTCTGAGCCAGCACTGGACGTGGTGTCCTCGGTGCCGCACAGGTTGATCAGGTCCGGGGTATCGGAGAGGAACTTGTGGGTTTGTTTTGAGTTTGAGTGACTGGTGTGATTGTTATTGCTTGGTGAACCGTCTTGACCATTGCTGTACTGACCTGCGGGGCGAGAATAAATTGACAATTAATTAACAGAAAATGGCACAGTACTGCACCATGTTGACTTTTTTTTTCTATTTCATTAAGTCTCTTTAAATAAAACCTTAGAAATTGGCCAGCAAGCGAGGCTGGTTAGGGTCTTTCTTTATTTCAGTCGCCTCATACAACAGGACGCAGTATTCCCCAGGTACAGTAATAATAATAATAATAATATCGCCTTATTTATACTGCCCGATTAAGACTATTAAAGTCCCATTATTTCAGCAGTAAGCCCAAGACATATTATTATTATGTGGTAAAAATCCCAAATGGGAGGATAACTTGTCATTGTACTGTCCATGTTGTTCGAAGTTGGACTTACCTAACTTGAGGCTCTTCTTGGTGGAGCGGGGGGTGCTGGCGGGCGTGTTCTCATCCGAATGAAGACTGATGAGGAGACCCTCCCGTGAGGAAACAGACTCTGGGCTGGAGTCGCGACTCCATGTTTGTGTGCTCTTGTGGACGCGCCCTATACCACCTGGGGAAACAAGACCTTCTGTGAGTAAAATATCCATTAATACATTTTAAATAGGTACATAGAATTTATCAATCTATACATATAATATTTATCTTTATGTACTTAGTTATAAGAATTAGTTTTATGAAAATTATTATCCTATTGTATGGATTAACGAAACCTATATGTATATTTATGCTAGTATTGTTACATTTAATTCCTTTATTATTTGTAATGTTGCATATCTAATTAAAAAAAAAAAAATAATAATAATAATAATAAAAAAATCTCATTGGTAGTCTTCATCTTCAGTAGGAATTATGTATAATAATGTTACTTAAATACTTAATCGTGATTATCATAGATGTTTGTCCTAATGGCCATTCCGTAATTAATTAAGCTCTGTTATTTTTTTCTGTTGGCTACTGAGTACACAAATTGTCACAATTTTTTACGATTCAAACGCTCTCATTAAATCATAGGTAACATATGCATTGTGCGTGCTGCAATGCTGCATGAATCAATTATGTAGACTGTAGATCAAAAGATTCACGGGAAACACAAAACCAGTGGGTAAGGTTAAGGTGGGTACTAGTTGGTATGTTTCCAGCGAATGGAGCGTAAAACCCCCGTCTTTAAATGGCCTAAGCAGTTGAAAGGGGCGTTTAAACTCTCCAAACATAAAACCCCCACGTGTGTGTGGGCTGGGTCTCACCTCTCTCGTTGCTAGGACACCGACAGCTTGGACAATGCTTATTGCTGTTGCTCAATCGTTCTCGTTCCCTCTCCTCCAATATTTTAGCCATGATAGCGGCGGACACTAGATCCTCTTGTGATTGGCTAGAGTCTGTATCATCAGGGTCTTTCTCTGAAAACAGGTCGTTTTCTGTCAATTTATCTTCAATTATATACAAACACTGACTCATTCATCAATTGAATCTTGCAATAAAATACAATTTGGCTCCAACTAAGGTAATGATAAACGCAGATATCATAGACCTTACTCAGAAAAATCTTTTGAATTTTTTGAGTAAAAACATCACACAAGAAATCAGAAATAGTAAGAAAAAAAAATATCTCAATAGGACCGTTATCGAGTGGGTTAGAGCACTAGGCTTTCACGCACGGTGACCTACGTTCGATCCCCAGCGGCGCAGAAATATTCTGCTCTGTACTTGGATGTCCAGGGTCCACTCATATCTAGTGAGGAAAAATGAGTAGTTACTTATGAGTGAGTACACCAGTAAGAACTTACCTACAGTCTTATTGAGTGAGTACAGCAGTAAGAACTTACCTACAGTCTTATTGAGTGAGTACACCAGTAAGAACTTACCTACAGTCTTATTGAGTGAGTACACCAGTAAGAACTTACCTACAGTCTTATTGAGTGAGTACACAGGTAAGAACTTACCTACAGTCTTATTGAGTGAGTACACCAGTAAGAACTTACCTACAGTCTTATTGAGTGAGTACACCAGTAAGAACTTACCTACATTCTTATTGAGTGAGTACACAGGTAAGAACTTATCCACAGTCTTATTGAGTGAGTACACCAGTAAGAACTTACCTACAGTCTTATTGAGTGAGTACACAGGTAAGAACTTACCTACAGTCTTATTGAGTGAGTACACCAGTAAGAACTTACCTACAGTCTTATTGAGTGAGTACACCAGTAAGAACTTACCTACAGTCTTATTGAGTGAGTACACCAGTAAGAACTTACCTACAGTCTTATTGAGTGAGTACACCAGTAAGAACTTACCTACAGTCTTATTGAGTGAGTACACCAGTAAGAACTTACCTACAGTCTTATTGAGTGAGTACACCAGTAAGAACTTACCTACAGTCTTATTGAGTGAGTACACCAGTAAGAACTTACCTACAGTCTTATTGAGTGAGTACACCAGTAAGAACTTACCTACAGTCTTATTGAGTGAGTACACCAGTAAGAACTTACCTACAGTCTTATTGAGTGAGTACACCAGTAAGAACTTACCTACAGTCTTATTGAGTGAGTACACCAGTAAGAACTTACCTACAGTCTTATTGAGTGAGTACACCAGTAAGAACTTACCTACAGTCTTATTGAGTGAGTACACCATGGCAGTGGGAGGGAAGGTGGGTATGGGCACTTTGATGGTTTTCACCTCGTGCTTGGGCTTCTGATGAGAGTTAACATTTCCGTTTCCGTCGATACGCCTCTGCTTGCTGTTCATGTAGGACCGGACTTTGGCTTGGTACTCACTCGGTAACTGAAAGTCGACCGTTGGAAAATGAAAATAATAATATTATCGCCTTATTTATAATGCCCGATTAAGACTTTTAAGTCTCATTACTCCAGCAGTAAGCCCAAGATGTATTCGTATGTGGTAAAAATACCAAATGAGAGGATAACTTGTCATGTGCCGGGTGGGTTTTGAACACGCGACCTCTGGAACCCCTGGATTCACAGAGTGCCACCTTTACCACTGAGCTACCGGGACAGACAATACAATACATTTTCAACAATATATCCAGGATATGTTGTTAAAAATGTATTGTTACTCGTGCAGAATGTCGGAGTCCAACAGGCAAAGAAAAAATCCTGAATTTTTCAGATTCTTCAGTTTTACCTGATTCAAATAATCTACCTCGTCATTAAGAACGCTTTGGACATGTTAAAGACTTCAGTATGTATCCTTATAGGTAAATTTACACTGCCAATTATGGCCACAATACTTCCTCATGATTGGTTCACATTGTATACATGTGGCAATTTTGAGATTTTATACTAAATCACTTGTATCTCCGAAACCGCTTAACCGATTTTCGCTTAGAATACTGCTTTCCTTACTTTCTATATTCTACAAAAAATTCTGTATCGGCAAGTCGTAGACCTTATTTTTTGACTTTTTTGTCCATTTTTTTTTTTTTTTTTTTTTTTGGATTTTCTTAATATCAGAGCTAAATCAAAATTTATTTAAATTATTATGAATGCACTATGCAAAACGCTAATACGCATACCTATACATACAAAATTTCATCCGAATCGGGTGTACCGTTCACGAGATATTAAGCGTTCAAGTAAAAGAACCGCTAGTGCGAAGTTGATGAATTTGTTTACAAAATTTCGTCGAAATCCGTTCACTAGTTAAGATTTACGCGTAACAAGGAATGTTTTTAACCGACAGACGAAACAAAACCAAAGTTTCTCAGGAGGTTATGAAACGGCCAGAAATTTGAAAAAAATTGAAATCGGAGCAATAAAAACACAATTTTTACAAAAACACAATATTTCCGATTTCTAATATTAGAAATTCATCGGAAGTAATTGGAAAAATACTGTAGGCACCAGAGGAGAAATTTTCAGTTGAAAATACTGCCCATAGCAATAGATACATTCCTTCTGAATTTTATTAGTTTGGGGTTAGCAGAGAGGTAAACAAAGGGGCGTGTCATCATAAATAAAAATTGGATACATCAATCATGGGAGTTCAAGCTTACTTTAACAAAACTTACCGAATCACATTTCTGGGTAATATAGTTAGAAGGTTTGCACTGAAGTGCTTGGATGGCTAAATTCAGATCATTTCGATACCTTTCCTGAAAGAAGAGAAAATATAATGTACAAATAGGTCAAGATTATCAAGAAGTACTCAAGGCTTGCAAAGGATGAGGAATGTAAATACTTCGATTCTTTTGTGACTTTTGCTACTTATCTAGGGGAATACTCGAGTGAGGTGCTTACTTAACTCCTTTCTTGGGAGAATTACACAAGAGAAAATAAAATATCGCATGGTAGAGGATCATAATTAAAATACATTTTAGACGTAGCTATAGGAAAAAATCATACAATGTATTATGAAATAGAATAACTAAAATTCAGTCTAGATTCACCTCGTAAAGGACTAAATTAGGACTATTTAGTCCCATTATTCCAGCAGTAAGCCCAAGACATATTATTATGTGGCAAAAATCCGAAATGAGAGGAAAACTTGTCATGTGCCGGATGGGTTTCGAACCCGCGACCTCTGGATTCACAG
This sequence comes from Bactericera cockerelli, assembly GCA_024516035.1. Taxonomy (NCBI): domain Eukaryota; kingdom Metazoa; phylum Arthropoda; class Insecta; order Hemiptera; family Triozidae; genus Bactericera; species Bactericera cockerelli. The sequence continues at coordinate 32,644,886 of CM044956.1, forward strand.
AGTGCTGCCTTTACCACTGAGCTACCGCGACAGACATATATTTGAAATATTCTTCTGTCTTAGATCCTCTTCTAATGAGGACTGGTAGTCAAGTGGTTAAGGCAATAGTCTGGTGATCCAGGTAGCGTAGGGATCCGTTGGTTCGAAATCCCACCCAGTGCATGAATTTTTCGTCATTCATTTGAGTTTATGACCACGTAATAATAAGACTCTGAGGGTTTGATAGGAGAAAATGCTTTGAGCATTAACCTTGTCTGGTGGTTACGTTCCACTAAAGAGTGTTATATTATTATTATAATAATGAGGTTCAATACAAAAAAGTTGTCTATTATTTTGAAATACTCAGCCATGCTCAAGTTTTTTTAAGGTATAAATAAATTTACCATGCAAGAACTAATATTCTTAAATCTTGGAATATGAAGATTATTCTTATTTTACATAATTTGTTATTACTAAAAATCTCAATTTTAGAAAAAGACAGCTTCAATAGCAGACGTAGTCCGTAATGATTCAGTGTTATGATCTAGTTGCTGCACTCTTAATACCTAAACGAAGGTTACAGTTTATGTCATGGAAAGCCACATCTGCCGGAGTAGTGCATGATGAGGAATAAGATAGATGATAAGCATGGCAGTAAGGTAAACAATACTCTTCAAACAGATATGTATTTTAGTTCAACAATGTTTAGTCTATGTATGTCTTATGTAAATAAGAAAACATCAGAGCCCTTCAATCCCCATATCCAATAAATAGGTCTGATGAGAACAATCAGCTAGAGTTTTAATGATTCTCAGTGTTTCAATCTCTGGGTTTTTTATGTGGAAAAAATAGATCTTGAAGCAGTTCAGATTGACACAAAGTGCTTCAAGTGCTACTATAAAACTTGCTCTATGATATCTATTTTTCATTTTCCATATAAATGAGCTGTAAAATATGAGGTACTCCATGTAAACTTTGAACTGTGGTACGTTGATGGAGATTAAGGCGTCTGTAAACAATGATTGCGGCTCCTTAAATGTCTTTGTCTTATTTTTACTGATATCTAAGAAGCTTGTAATACATAGAATAGGTACTTTTTGTTGTTTCGAAAAATGTAATGAAATCTTGACAGTCTTGTTGTAGGGTTAGCTAATCTGTAGTGAAGGTATTGTTCTTTCACACAACAAAGCTAGAAATAATGAATTGGTTGTACTTTGCATCATGAGGATTGAGTTGACTTGGGAGTTTAGGACTCAAGAGGATGGCGAGATATGACATCTGATATTGTTACGCTCTACACGAGACGTATAAGAATCTAAGTGCCTCAGCTGGTACCCACTACCCATGTAAGCACCTTCGTGTATGAGGTATCAATTGGAACAAAAAACCCAAACGAGCCTTGGACTCCTAAGGGTTTCAAGACGCTTGAAACAGAATAAAGAAAGAGAGCCAACTCCTACTTACAATGGTTTGTCCCGCATCAAATGAATTAAAATACACTGCCTCTTATGGACACAATACTTCCTCGTGATTAGTTCACATTGAATGCACTTGGCAATTTTAAATTTCATCCAAATCGGATTTGTGGTTCACGAGATATAAACGTATAAGTAAACAGTTAGAGGTAAAGCGCATGGTCTCTATCTACAAGAACCGCTGCGCTGGTGCGAATTTGATGAATTTAAAATGGGACCATCTACAATACGTCTTCTATATGTGTACAAAATTTCGTCTAAATCCGTTTAGTAGTTTCTGATATTTGCGCGTTACAAGAAATGTAGTTAACAGAGAGACCGACAGATAGACACAAAACCAAAGTTGCATCACAAAAACATCTAGAAATATGAAGAAAAAAAAAATGAAATCGAGAAAAAAAACACTCTCTCTCTCTCTCACACACACACACACACACACACACACACACACACACACTCTCTCTCTCTCTCTCTCGCGCGCGCGCGCGCGCACGCACACACACACACACACACTCTCCCCTCTCTCTCTCTCTCCTCTCTCTCTCTCTCTCTCTCTCTCTCTCTCTCTCTCTCTCTCTCTCTCTCTCTCTCTCTCTCTCTCCTCTCTCTCCTCTCTCTCTCTCTCTCTCTCTCTCTCTCTCTCTCTCTCTCTCTCTCTCTTCTTCACACACACACACTCTTGTCTATAAGAGCAATTGAGATTCTATGTTTATTTTTTACAATTTGACCCTTAGATGTGCAATAAGAAAGGGATTAACAATATTCCAACTGGGACAGCACCCGCGGAAGAAAAACGCCACATTAATTAACCAGCTAGTTTATAGTAAACTTACGTTTTCATCAGTTAGTTTAGTGATATTATACTGGTCAGCAACCAATTTTTTAGTTAAGGCAGAAATTTCAGTATTGAGTGCAGATTTTTCTGTTTCACACTTGTCCACCATTTTCAACAGCTTGTCCTCTAGGTTTTGATTTACTTTTTGAACTCTCTTATAAGCTTCATGTAATCTGTAAAAATAATAATAAGAATCAAGTACTAAAATTACAGAGTAAGTACACATAAGATTAAACTAACACCAATGACATATTGCATATCAAACTGTGGCAGAAAATGGAGGCTGAAACCACTAACCTCAGATGTTAGCCTGTTAAAGACATTTTGAATGACATTGCTCCAAAACTTGGAATTTATCAAAACCTATTTTATGTTTATATTCAGACATACATACCCTACATACAATTCTGAAGAATTTACCACTTCATTGATTTTTTTTTTTTTTTTTTGATCTTGTCAAGATGTTGTGTAATAGATGGTTATTGGGTTTATTTTGGTTTTTTTTTACAGTGGAAAACATTTGTCCTTAAAGCCTGAAATCTGGCATGATAGTAGATAACTTAGTGGCTAATCTGGTGGTTTAAGTTTAGCTGTCCTAATGTTATGCAACGCCGAGTAGAGATGGTTTTTGAATGGAAATTTTGTATTTACAGTTTTATAGATCATTGTCATGCCCTAATATTTTGACATAAATATACCAGGTCTACAAAGAGTTTTGATAGTTTCTAGCTGACAATTGTTTCTATGTCTTATATCTTTTATAGCATTTGTAAATTGCTGTTCCAATATGAATTATCTACAGTTGTGGGAACATGAGCTCACAAGTTTTACACTCATAATTTGTGCAGTTCAAATATTGAAAAACATGGTGGAAATTTTTGAATTTATTTTGTGAAATCTAGTTCAATTATTATGATAAGTTTAAACTTTTATTCTTTTCTTTTAATATCAAACTACTTTAAAGGGAGTTTAGTCCAATAATTTTGTCCTGAAACTTCAATTAATCAATGCAAATTATCAACATACCTAATTTAGCAATCTAGATTCATTGGTAGAAATATCACCATTTTTTACAAATCCACATCCAAACACAATTGTGTTTGGATAACTTTATTTTTATTTTTTTCACATTACAAATTGTAACTTGTACTATATTTTTTTTTTTTCTTTTTTAATTGTAAAATCATTTAAAAATATACAATAAATAATGAGGTGTATAATTATGAAACTGTTAGCATAATGGGACTACTATACTAAGCTATATTGGTACACAATTTTTCCATAGTAGAAATTGTTTATAATGACACCGTTTATAAGGAACAATCGGCTATAGCAAACAAAATCTCCGGTCCCTTGGATTCTTATGGAAAATTAACATTGGTATCATTTATAACAAACATCGGCTATTAGGAACAATATCGGCTTTAGCGAACAAATTCTCAAGTCCCGTGGCTACTTTCTATCGGTTATAACGTACAAAATTCATTTTGATGGTCTGTGAGTAAAACAGAAAACATGTTTAGTTATGCAGATTTTTGTCAAGGAGTAGATGAGTGATCTGTCTGATTTAGATCATTTTATTAGCACCTAAAAGTTAGTATTGTTTCAGATTTTGAATTAGTGGATTATGAATGTACCTACATTCATACATAATTGTACATTTTTCATGTCTTACGAAGTTCCCTTATAACGTACATTGTTCTCTATAAGCGATACATATCGGATATAGTGAACTTGTTCCTTATAGCCGATATATCGGTTATAGTGAAAATCGGCTATAAGGAACAAATCTGTCCGGTCCCTTGAAGTTCGTTATAAACGATTTCTACTGTATTTCCAGATGCCTTCCCTACACTTTAAGTTACAATTCCATATCATATTGGCATAGGCTACTGGAGTTGCTGTGAATATTCCTAGATAAACCTTGTGTTGATTGTAAATTCTTATGCGGTTTTTTTGTGAATATTATCTGAATTTTTTGGGTGATTCCATTACTTTCCTTTCTAAAAGATAAGGAAAGTAAAACATTTCCATTTTTCTTACTGAAGTCTATTGAATATTGAAGCATTAGAAAAAAGAAAAAGTTAGATTGCAGTATTGAAGCATTACCTTGAATATTTGTCTTGCCATGTAAAAAGTTCTTCCCTTAGTGCTGCATATTCTCCATTGGGATATTTATCAACATCTTTCAGAAAGTTTGTCTCCATGTTAAGAATATGGTGTTCTTTTTCAACAAGCTTTTGTTTAAGATTTTCAATTTCTACATGTAAATGTAAATTTCCATTATGATCTTTTCCATTACCACATTCCTGAAATACAATATAATATTTAATAAAAGACACATGGTACAGTGTAAAGTTCATATGTATTGAATTCAAACCAACCATGCTTTTGAATCCATCAATGGTAAACATGACAACCCATGCTCTGGTGGTGTTAAGGCCTGACTCAGGCTGGGATAGGTTCACTAACACTGTCTTAGAGACTTAGACAACCGGGTGTACCACTGGTGGTACATGGATGTTTGTACAGGATAGAGCAGAGAAATTAACACCAGTCCCATTAGAGAACTCACTAAAAACATGCTGGTCATCTAAGTGCTAATACGCAACAACAAAAAATGTTTAACTAACAAAAAATAGTAAATTAATTTTAAGATATTAAGTTATAGAGCCAAAACACAATCCATTAAAGTTATATTGAACCCAAATAAATTGTATGATTGTAAAGAGTATTTTTTATGAAATAATCTCAATATAATGTATTTCATTATATATTTTGGAAAAATGTACATGGTAAAAAAAAGAAAGAGAGTGTTCAAAACACATTTAATGGCCATTTAAACCAAATACAAAATAATAAGACTCTGAAGGTCAGGTGGTAGAAAATGCTTTTGAACATTGACCCTGTCTAGTAGTTGCCTTCAACTTAAGAGTATTTTTATTATAGTTACAGATTTGTAAAATAAAATAAAACAGTAAAATATTAAAGAAAAAATAATTTAAAAAATACACATTGTATTCACTTTAAAAAATACACATTGTATTCTTCATTATATTGGAATTTTATCATTTAAAAATTGTTGCTGGAAAATATACATTTGATGCTGAAAACTTGAAACCTTATGTATAAATTCTCCAATTAAATACCTGCCAAGTTCTCTTGCCCATAACATTGATAGTAAATTCTGTGATAGTACTGAAGTTATTTATTTATTTTTTTTGACATTAAAGAGAAAAAACTTCAAAATCCATTACCTTATATCAATTTTTGTATTATGAAAAGTGAAAGTAATACATACCACAAATAGGTAATGACAAAGTAGAAACATACCTCACATTTACTCTTAGTAGTCATCATGGTAGGAAATTTAAATTGGTATCCATAGACATATATAAAGTTGAATATGAATCTGGAAAGAGAATCAGATATTATTTTATACAAATTAAATTTCAAAAGGTTCAATTTTTAATATGATATGACAAAGAGGATGTAGTTTCTAGACTAATGCTTCAATGACTAATTCAAGAGTACACCAATTCACTCAGATTGAAACATCCAAAAGTATCATTCAAAGGGAAAAAGATTTTTCACATTTATTCATGTGTACTGAAGTGTGATTTTAATTGTGTTACTCTTCCATAGTAAAAATAATAATACTCTTTACTAGAAGTTAAACCATCAGGCCCTTGTACCAGAAAGCACTGTCACTCATAATTCCCAAAACTCCCTTTCAACCATCACAGAAATCATTCTGATTGGTTATTTAGTTCAAAATAACCAATTAGAGTGCATATTATTGTGTGTTGCAAAGGAGATTTGGGGATTATAAGATGGAGAGTGCTTTCTGGACCAAGAAACAGACAAGATTAATGCACAAAGTATTTTCTATCACCTAGCCCCATATTGATACCATAAAAATTCATAGATATTGATGTGACATTCAATTTCTTGACCACTGCAATATTGATTTAATAGGGGCTGCTCCGAAGTTATCCATGATTAAGAAAGTATGACCCTAATATACATTTTGAATTTTTTGACAAAAGCAAAAACATTTTCTTTATCTTAAATGTTGAGTTCCTTAGTACAAAAAACAAATGTTTCTTAGGCATGATTAATGTTAACTTAACTTATAATAATACTCACATTGGCAAAAGGTCCAGAGGAAAATGATGAGTATTTTTTTTATATTAAAAAGAGACAACTCAGCAGAGGAAGATAAAAGTAGTGTTGTTAAAAATGTTGGCAACTTCTCTCAAGGTTGGGAATTAAAATTTTATCATTGCCATGGTCAGTATCAGCAACTTGATTTCCCAAGAACTGAATTCTTTATCTGACAATGATGAAAAGTTATTATCTCATAAAACAGTTCCTTGACAAATCTAGGTCGATGTACGGTGGCTTGACTAGTACCTTCTTATCACTTCACTTATCAACCAAATAAAGAGAAAGAGAAGACCAAAAATTGTATGGTTTGGTTTGAAGGGAGGTGTAGTGACTGTAGTGTGAAGGGAAAGAGAAAAACTGTAATGCTGGGTTCTTCACAATTGCCAAAAACACGAACCACCTAACCTCAAAATCAGCGTTTCGCTCGAAATACGCTTACTTTTTGCAAATTCAGGGATTGGCAAGAATATAAACAAAATTGTGGCGGTAATTTAAAAAAAAACCTTCATTATGTGAAATTGAAGCGTATTTGGTGTTTGATCATTTGTCAAATAATTAAATATAATAATCTTTACTGTATAGAAATAAACAACGAATTTGATTATTCAACAGGGTTCAACAAACAACCTAAAACATTATTTTTACGAAAAATTCTCTAGAATAATTCATTTTTAATTCTCATTAAACTATCCCTTTTTCTCTTTTACCTTACTACAGTCATTGCTTCCCAGCTTCATTTTTTTATATTTCTCCATCTGTTAACTTGTCGATGAGGGCGATGAGGTAAAGTGAAGTCGCTGAGATTAATGTTTTGGAGATCGCGCATGGCACTTGGTCTATTTTTGTGCATAAATTTAAATTCGTCGAAATCGAATTTTGTTTCAACAAAATTCGGATCGCCCTAAAAGATTATTGCTTTAAACCTGCTTGGACGCAGTCATATATAATTATATACGAATGTCAAGGAACCAAGGTCTGTCGTAATCTAGCTTGTGATCAATTGTATACTATGGACATGTAAGGAGCCTAGACATTGGATTTGGGCGTCCATGTAATCCTCTCACCACCGTGATTTAGGTATCAATACCTATCTCACGGACACGGAATTATTATTATATAATTGTATACTATATGTAAAAAAAATTTTTGTAATTATTACTAAGTTACGCGCGCCCTAAAACTTTTTATATTCTTGTTGCAAATAATATTGAATGTTATAGATGGCGGCATGCAGTCATATCCGACATTGAAGGAACTAAGATTACGACAGACCTTTTGGTTCCTTCAATGTCGGATATGACTGCGTGCCATTAGGTTATAATCGAGTTATTTTGCCTTAAATTACAGTCAATTGTATTTGCAACAATAATAAAAAAAGTTTTAGTGCGCGTGTAAGTTTATAAAAATTACAAAATTGATTTAAAAATTTATATCATAAAAATAGAACCCAAATGACTACTGCTAGTAGTGGGATTATATTTACTCTGCGAGAAAAAACATCTTAGTAAAAAAATCTTGTGACTGAGGTATGTATTATTAGTACCTCTTTGGTAACTTCAGCAATAAGAGTTAAAATATTTTGCCGTACCCTGTAGAAATGTCGATAAAAATTTCAAGACGTTGGTAGCTTCGGGTACATTAGCTTTTCTTGTTTTTATGCTATCTGTTTATGTTCTTGAATTTTTTAAATTTTGGCGCTTTAACTTTTTTGCTACCTTTGGCGTATATCACAAAAAATACGCCAACTCCGTTTCGCGAGAGCAAAACTCTACTGGCGCTATCTTGAAGAATCCTTTGGAACTAACATTTTTCGAAAAACACGGTGTTTTTTTGTAAGTGAAGAACCCATCATAAACTAATGATATGATAAGGGGGAAAAAGTGGAGATAATCTTGAAAGAAAGGGAAAGGAAAATTCTGATCACTGTTGCCAAATTGCTTTTTCTCTTGTTGTTGAACGTACGTGTGCACACAGATGTCTTTGTGCAAAATCTGTTACATGTGTAATGTATGAAACGAAATCTGTGCATGTGTATGAAAAATAGCCGCGTTTTTCTTTTGGATTAAATAAAAATTCCAGGTTCGGTTTTTTCCAAATATTTCCATTTTCTTCCAAGTTAGAAAAATGCGTTTCGGTACTTTTAAAAATAAGAAATGGAAAAATGAAAACACACCAGGAATTTACTCTTTCAGGGGCGGCCAAAGGAGAAAAAACTGAAAGAAAATTGGTTATAACTTTTTGATGGTTATGTAAATCTGAGAGACCGCGTACCTTTGCACAAACCAATTCACCCAGTTTTTCACATCCTTATAATTTATTATCTTCAGTTCTATTGACCATGAACTCCATGGAGCTATGAAATTTGGCAAATCGAAACCCTCAGAGCAATAAGTGCTATCTGACAATTTTGTGAAAAATGAGTTATGCGTACTGCCGGATTCGGCATTTGAAGGCGCGTCCAGTGGTAACAACAGGGAAAAAAGTTAAATCGCGAAAAACAAAATCCGCTAAGTGGGACGCACTTTTATTCAACGGCAAAAAGAGCCAAGTGCTCAGACGTGTATTGACAAGCATAGGAGCAGGAGCTCTGCTAATAAAAGTAAAATAAAATTTATTTATTTTATGTTATTGAATGAAAATATATTTTTCTAAGTAGTAGATTTATTAATTTAAAGACATTTATTTGTATAGAACATTTATTAAATAAATATGATAATTATTCTTATAACATTAATTAACATTTTAATTGACCTCTGCAGATATCACAAATTGCACGTTTGTATGAACATTTAAATTTTGTAGATAGCAGTCAACAAAAGGGCTGCTCAAGTAGATAGCACATATTAAAGTTGAAAATGAGGTGGTGACTTAATATAATTGGTAAGATTCTCCATGTCTTTCTGCAGATGGCAGATATTTAAATTGAGTTATATAAAGCTTTGAGAAGCAGTTTTATAAGGCTTTGAGAAGCAGTTGGGGTTTTGAATGCCACCTCTGAACTATCTTCTCTACAAGAGAGTATAGTTAAGGTTGTTAGCATCTTCTGTCTCTTCTGCTCCATTAGCTTCTCACCCTGATGCTCTTAAGTGGTTTCTTCTGAACGAGTCTTCTTTTTGGTGCTTTTTTTACTGGAAAGTGGCTCTACAGCTTTGAGCAGCCATTCAAACCGCCTTCCAGCAGCTTCTGACAGTTTTAAAAAGATCTCTTTATTTTGAAGCTTTTCAGCAGCTTTTGAGGGACTGCATTTTTGGTCTTGAGCAATGTCCATTTGTTTAGACGGTAGTTGAGGCCACAGTGGCCTGTTGAAAAGCCAGTAAGGATTCATCTTTGCTCGGACAGAGCATTTCTTTTGCTTATTTGGGCGAATAAGCGAGGAACATTTTCGCCTGCCTGTGGCTAGGACTCATTTGGGAAGTTCTTCAGAATTACTCCCACTTTCAAAGACTTCAGGGCGTTTATAAAGCTTTGAGAAGCAGTTGGGGTTTTGAATGCCACCTCTGAACTATCTCTACAAGAGAGTATAGTTGAGGTTGTTGGCATCTTCTGTCTCTTCTGCTCCATTAGTTTCTCACCCTGATGCTCTGAAGTGGTTTCTTCTGAACGAGGCTTCTTTTTGGTGCTTTTTTTTACTGGAAAGTGGCTCTACAGCTTTGGGCAGCCATTCGAACCGCCTTCCAGTAGCTCTTGAGAGTTTTATAAAAATCTCTTTTATGAAGCTTTTCAACACCTTCTGAGAGATGTTCCTGTTAATCGCCTTTTACGACAAGGGGGACAGCCCCTGGTCTTATTCTTAGCCGAGAGCCAGACGGACGTACTGTCATTATTTACTCCTAGGTTAATCTATAGTTAGCAATTTCCCTGAGAAAATAGCAAGGCTAGGTATCCCATTATATTATTTATTTTTGTACAATTTTAATTTTTTGTTCTTGTATAAAATTAGACTTAGTAACTAAACGAGTTACCGCCAGCGTTGATGGCGCGTTGAATGCACCGGTTCTCGTTGGATCACCGAAGTTAAGCAACGTCCAGCGAGGTGAAGACTTTGTGATGCTGGCATTCTGGCCCAACCCAGGCTGGGTGAGGTTAATGTGGGTAGCAGGTTTGTGAGTTTCCTGCGAATGGAGGGTAACACCCCCGTCGTGATATGACCATGCAGTTGAAAGCGACGTTAATAAAATAAAAAAAAAACAAAAAAACGAGTTACGTATCGCATATTTTTATAATAAAGTTCGGTAATAGACACAGAACATAAG
>CM044956.1:32655697-32699277 GCA_024516035.1 Bactericera cockerelli
CCTCTTTTGATTGCCCCATATTACTATATTGTCTGCAAACAGTATCATTTTTATTATCTCTATACCAATATTCTGTTCTCTTTCTTGCATTGTAGTCATAGTTAAAAGTAGAGGGTAGAGGACACCCCTTTTTCTAAGGCCTGAATGAATTTCAAATGATTCTGTAAAGCCAAAATTGGTTTTTACTTGGTTACTAACACCCAGATGCATATTAATTATAATATTAACTATTAACTATATTTTTAATATTAACTATAATATTAACAATGTTTCCCATACTTTCTGTTTTTATAGTGTCAAATGCTTTTTTTATGTCCAAGAATGCTAACCATATTGCTTTGTCATATTCATAATACTTTTCTATTAAAGATACTTACTATAAAACCTTGAGGAAACATTTACTGTCATTTCCTTTCCCATATAGAGAGTACCTGGCAACTTTCAAGAAAACAGTGGCAATGCATGAAATGTTCCTGACACGGCTTGCACAACACCCTGTATTTCGCCTTGATCACCAGTTCCATGTGTTCCTTCAGTACAGTCAGGATCTATCAGTGCGGTCCAAGAATAAAATGGAATTGCTCGAGGTATAGCCACTACGAAATTATCTTCTTATATTTGAGTATTACTTTCCTTAAACTAAAAAATAGGAAAGACTGGAAATTTCAATGTTTAGTTTTTAGTGTCAATACATGTTTTATGGTCCTCAAAGCCTAATAACAAAGTCTCAATTTGACAGCTTTTTAGATAGTATCTTTCAAAATATTGTTGACTCAACTTAAATTTCAGTACAGTAAAAAGATTATACCAGATGTAATAACACTAGTAGATCAAACTGATCAGAGCTCACCATAAAAGGGAAGAAATCTTTAGGTAACAATCAGATTTCAAATATTTTGGGCCATAATATTTTACCCTTTTCTTAGCCTATCTCAACGTTGCTAAACATGGTGACATTGAATGACTAAAACTACACATTATATTTGTGAAGCATGTATGAAACATACTCTGAAATTTTCAGCTGAATTCGACCAAAATCTCGATAAGCCATTTTGATCCAAATCTTAGCCTAGTTCGATGTTACTTAACATGATGTGGTCCAAAAACTACAGCGAATTCCAAATATGAATGGAACATACCCCGAAAATTTCTGCTCGATTGGACAAAAATTACGACTTTTATGGCGTTACAAACATACAAAGATAGATACATACAAACAAACGGACCGCTTGAGGTAAATTAGACTCACTTCGTTACTCTTCTTTCGCAAAAACTGTTTGATGAAACTGATCAGAGTTCACATATCTAGGAACATTCCCTGAAAATTTCAGCTCGATTGGACAAAAATTGCAGCTTTTATTGTAATAAGCCATTTTGATACAAATCTCAGCCTAGCTTGACGTTACTTATCATGGTGTTGTCCAAAATCTATACAAAAAAATCCAAGTATGAATGAAACATACTCTGGAAATTTCAGCTTGATTGGACAGAAATTACGACTTTTATCGCGTTACAATCGTACATACATAGAAACGGATAAGTACTGCTTGAGACAAAGGTAGACTCATTTTGTTACTCTTGGTTCATAATAAAATGATCAATATTGCTGTGTACTAAGGGAGATGGTCTCTCTAATTTGAAAAATGATAGGTAACAAATTTTGTCTGGAACACGTCTTCTAAAATATGTGACAGTCAGCCTGATTGTTACCTGTGGCGTTTAGTAACGTTTGAAACACATTTATGTTGCTTTCGATTGAAATGGTCTTGAAACATGCTTCATTAGCATCATGGTTCCTGTTGCCTCAGTAGAACCGCACCTCACAGTAGATACCTACATTTTTTTTTAAATGCTGCAAAGCTGTTAAAAGTCATACCTACCAGTTTGGAAACAGGGCTAACAGTACTAATTTCTTCTTTAACTTTACCTTTTCCCAAACCTACCTGACCTCATCCTCATTTTTGAAGTTTGTTTGTTCTGGAACTCCTATTTCCACATTTTACAGCTAAATGCCCTTCCTATTGCGATCTCTCCTAAGGACACCAACAGCCAGCGTCGATGGCATGTTGAATACACCGGTTCCCTTCAGAACACCGAAGTTAAGCGACATCCAGCGAGGTTAAGACTTGGATGGGTGACCATTCAAATTCTAATTCTCGTGACGCTGGCTTTTCCCGGCCCCACTCAGGCTGGGTGAGGTCAATGTGAGTAGCAGGTTTGTGAGTTTCCTGCGAATGGAGGGTAAAACCCCCGTCGTGATATGACCATGGCAGTTAAAAGCGACGTTAAACCCCCAAAAAAAAAAAAAAAAAAAAAAAAAAAAAAAAGGACACCAACGATTGTGTTACTGTCTTTCGGCGTGACATGGCTGGTATCATATCGGTTTAACGTCCCCCAGTGAGACAAGCTAACAGTGTACACTTCCTATTTTCTGCAGGGTTTCTTCAATTCATTCTCAAAAACCACGGACCAAGTGTTGCTATCTCACACTGTCAAGGATCACAACGACTTCTTCGAGAATGAAAACAACTTCCTGCATGAGTATCACAATCATTTGAAAGAAGCTACTACACGGGCTGATCGAATGACGTTCAAACGGAAAGGTTAAAATATTGAAAGTTGTGAACCTACTCGAACTTATAATTATTTATTAATTTTGTCCGTAAGACTATTCTTTGTCCGAATATTTTAGGGATGACTCAAAGAACTAAAAAAATGTTTAAAAAAAGAATTAGAATATTAAAACTTTCAGTTAAACATAATCACAAGGCGAGGTTAATAATAGATTAATATTAAGAAATATTTTAATGTATGAAAATTAAAAAAAACTCACTATTATTATTATTATTACCATCACACTCAGCATTCTTTAGATTTGATGAGTGTGGACGATTAAGTTTTACAGCATCTTTGATTGTTACCTTGATGTCCTGTTATATTGATGGCTGACTGCCTATGAAGCTAATCTTCACAAGTACTGCTTTGTATAATTTACTCGAATAAATCATTATATTTTATTTATTCCAACATTTGTCAGAAGTAAAATATTAATTTTCTTCTCGTTTTAGATGTAGCAGATTCATTCATTAAGATCTCGACGGGTTTAGTACAGTTAGCAACTACAGATCACAAAGATTTAGACAAATATCTGTACAAAGTTGCTGAGACCTTGGAGAAGCTAAGGGTAAGTTTTATCTTGACTATATATTTCTTATGTACTTATAAATGTGAAAGTCAATCACTTCACACAATGAGTATTCATCTCTGTTTTTCCGTAAATAGTAAGTCGTCTTATATCTTATAGGCACAATATAAAAGGATTTTTCAATATTTCAACTGATTCGTCAGCCGCAGGAAGAAAAAGCAAAAACATTTTTTTTTTCTTCATATTAATAATAAATACCGTTAGGTATTGTATATTTTACGGCACATGAACAATTTACAAAAAAAAAGAACAATTGCAAAAAATCTGGTGTAAAGATCACACGATTTTCCTTACCCCGAAAAGAAGTCGAATTCCGCCACTGGTGTATAAAATTAATTTTCACACCAAATTTCAAGTCTCTAGCTCTTACCGTTCTTGAGATATCCTGTTCACACACAGACAGACAGACACACGGACCAATGGCTGAAAACAACTTTTTTGGTATCCTGAGGCTATATGATACGTCCAGAAATGTGAAAAATTGGGTTGGTTAAATTTTCGACGAATACAATACTTTCCTTATTATAGGATAAGGAAAGTAAAAAAAAAAAAAAAATATTTTACATGGACTATGTTGTAAATATAATAATATACAATTGTAAAAGGTCTTGGGTATTAAAGATCAATCTTGTATCAAAAGCGTGTTTTGAAAGAAAAAAAAATCCTCAGAAAGTGGAGGGCCGCATCGCCTGTGACGAGATAAGGCGATATTATTATTATTATTTTCCCCAGAAAGTGGAAGGCCGCATCGCGTGTGACGAGTTATTATTATTATTATTATTTTCCCCAGAAAGTGGAAGGCCGCATCGCGTGTGACGAGGACCTGAAGCTCTCGGACACGCTGCGCTACTACATGCGGGACTCTGACGCGGCCAAGCGGCTGCTGTACCGGCGCCTCCGCTGCCTGGCCGACTACGAGTCTGCCAACAGGAACCTGGAGAGGGCGAGGACCAAGAACAAGGACGTGCATGCGGTGAGTGCTCTCAATTTCAGTTATTAACACATAGACGACCGGCATGTTTTTAGTCAGTTCTCCCGTGGGACCGGCGATGTTTAGGCTATTCATAGACGTAGTACATGCGTGTACCACCGGTGGTACACTCGGTCCATTCCGTACAGACACGCGTGTACCACCGGTGGTAAACCCAGTCGTCTAAGTGTTAAGCCACCTACATTTTTTTACCTAACTGTTGTAATTGTAAATTTTGATATTTTTATTACTTTCTTTAAAATTTAATTTAAAATTAGTATTTTATTTAATTTTTTGTATCGTGTATTAATGTATTCTGGGCTCTGTTCGTAAATAAATGAATTGGTATACCCGATATTATTATTATCTATACCTTATAAAAGAGAGTTTCACTCACTGACTGACTCACTCACTGATTCATCACTGTTTCTCCGAACTGGTAAGTCCTAGGAAGCTGAAATTTGGTAGGTAGCTTTGTCTTATAGTCTAGATGTGCAATAAGACGGGATTTTTTGAAATTACCACTACAACACCTGCCATTGGCGAAAAAGGATTTTTTGCTTTCACCACTATTTCTCCGCACGGCCACGCCTCGGTCCGCAAAGCGGGCGACAGCCCGCTAGTTATTACATACACCCAAAGTGCTGCTTCGTAAAAAAAAGTCTATGTGAATAATAATCATGTTGAAAAAAATAACATTAAACTAAGGGCCACATTATGAAACAGGATTAAAGTTAAGCTAAGCCAGACACGTCCTCAACTTGGGAGTTTCAACCAATCACAGCGCGTTAATCACATGACTACCGTACATGGTTAGTCAAGTGGTTAACGCGCTAGTCTGGTAATCCAGGTAGCGTAGGGTTAGTTCGAATCCCACCCAATGCACGAATTTTTCCTCGTTTATTGGAGAATATGACCATATTATAATAAGACTCTGAGTTTTAGATGGTAGAAAATATTTTAAACATCAACCTCGCCTGGTGGTTACCTTCCACTTAAGAATATTATTATTATTATCACTATAGCCCGAGTTTAAGGGATAGTGTCCACTTAGTGTGATAATTTTGACTTTTGAATTTCTCAATTACTTGTAAGCTTTTATTTTACTGTTTATTAATTGTATTAATATTGTATTGTCTATTGTAACTATGTATAAAGGGCTTGACCCGTAATTATACGTCCGTTCTGCGGATTATTATTATTATTAGATTAAATCTAATCCTTATAATTTGGACATAAATCTTTTCTTGAACGGACAGTCCGAAAAGATTACTTACTTTTAATGCGAGATTCATAGACATTTTTGCTATACATATCTCTGTGGTCTTAAATTAGATTTTGCGTATTGTTTTAAAAGGGGAAATTTGAGTCCAGACTCGTCTATTTTGTTTTGTAATTTCGCTGTTAAGCTTGCACGTTACCTTAAAACTTTTTTCCCGAATCTATTTGAGGCTGGTTTTTTTACTAAGCTTTTTCTTTACCCACAGGCGGATTTCAACTACATTTTGTTCCGATGTAGAACAAAATGTAGTGTCCACATTAGATTAAATCTAATCCTTATAATTTGGACATAAATCTTTTCTTGAACGGACAGTCCGAAAAGATAATTACTTATCTTTTCAACTAGCGGATCTTAATATAAAATACATTGCGCCTGACCTCTTACTTTACTCAAACGCTTGTATCTCGTGAACGGTACATCCTATTTAAATGAAATTCCGTATGTAGGTACATGCGTAATGGCGTTTTACATAGTGAATTTTTATTGAATAAAATATGGTTGAGCTATGTTATTTAAGAAAATCAAATAAAAAAAGGACAAAAACGCCCAATCACTAGGTATGAAATATTTTCATTTTCAATGAACGAGTTCTATCCACCCTAGAATTTTTGTTACGTAATTTAGATTCACACTAAATTTTCCTTATTACAATACGAAAACACAAAGAAAATATAACTGTGTTCTAATTCCGGCCTGGTTTCATAAAACAGTCGAATCTGCAAAAAAAGGGGGGGGAAAATAGGTCAAATTTAAGAAAATATAACCTCTCTAAGAGAAGAAACCTGAACAAATGATAGAAAAATCTGGTTCTTTGAGTTCTCCTATATCCAGGTTTGACTGTATACTTTGATACTCATGACCAAGCATATTGATACTCCAAATCCGCGCTTCATGCTATGAACTAATACTCATTATTTTAATATAAATTATCTTTAATGACCCAAGTTTTAAATAGGCGACCCCGGCTGTATTGTAATTATATCTATCACCTAACACTTGACATCAATGTGGTGGATCCATACTATCTATCAAATGGCAATAGGTACTCGTGGGTAACACATAGCACGAGTGAGCACTGAACTAGCCGTACTTGTGGTAACTGTCATGAGCTGTCAGCTCCAGATAACACTGGGTACCTCTGCGAAGGGGAGCCAGGAGCCAGTATACATTGTGCCTAATGACTAATGTATTTGTTCGCTCAATCAGGGTCGACCTAAATTATCTACCAAAACTGAAAATCGGTTATAATATTATAATGTTGCTTTACTTGATTGTTGTTCGAATCGGATGTTACATATTGTTACTTGTTAGGCAGAGGTCAATCAAAATAGTGAATATCCATCTAAATTTTGTCGTAATAATTTGTACCTGGCAAATAATTTAAGTATTCCCAATTTTTTTTAATTTTGTGTTGAAATATAGTAGACATTATAGTAGTCCCTATTTCTGAACTTAGTTCAATGGTCTACTAAACATTATTACTTCTGGTCATATGAAAGTAATAATCAGAAGTATTTTGATCCTTTTTCTTTATTAAAAAAGGCTTTGTTATGTACACCAGTATTTAAATATAATAATTATATTGTTGGGAGATCTTGAAACTCCTAACAATTGAAAATTTTAAAGGATTTCAGCGTTCTCTGAAATTTAAACCCGTGGCTACAAGGACCTATTTGGTATCACATTGAGATTCATACACGAAATTTACCCACTGCGCAGTTTGTGCATCATTTATGTTCTAAGTGGTTCATATCACCTAGTCCAAGTACTCTCATCATGCTCTGAGTTTCCACAATACAGGAGTTGTAAGGAAGTACGGCAAATGTATAGACTCATTGGTGGTATATATTTTTGTTCCATTATACATTGCTGGGAATAAAAAAAACATTTGCAATCCACCAGACCATTTTCAATTTTTTTCCAATTCTTTTAGAAGTAGTCACCGTGGCCGAGTGTTTAGCGCGCTAGGCATTGTATCCGCGATACGGGTTCGATCCCCAGCAAGGCATTGAATATTGGTGACTGGGTTGGGGTCCACTCACTACCTCGTGAGGAAAAATGGTAGGTGCTTTGATGTGAAGCAGCGACCAGTGGCGGAATTTAGGCAAAAAAAATGTATATTAAAGTGGTAAAGTCCTATGAAGGAGTTATAGGTCAGAACAGATGGGCATAGCATGATGGCTGACCCTGTATCTCAAGATCAGTAAGTCGTAGAGACTGATATTTATTGCAATGAATTTCAGCTTTTTCACTTTAAAAAAAAATCCAATTTTGATAGGTTCTATTTATTATTATTGAAAGCTGGTTGTTGCCAGCAAGCCAGCCACATTTAAAAAAAAATTAAATTAATCCTCCAAAAAATGAGCCAACATGTAATTTACAGCTTCTTCCATATCTTGAGTGGTTCTCGAAGATATAAAGGGTGGGGTGAGTCTTTACGCTCACCCTGTATATACCTACTACTTATTTTATTTATTTATTTCGAATTCACTACACAATGGTTAAAGATAAACAACATTGGTCACCCCTACATCAGAGAGAAACAAAGTATCTTGCACAGTAACGTGGTCTCATTTTCCTGCGAGCTGGCTTATCACCTTCCTCTCCCTTCTCACCTGTTCATGTACTAACAATTCTCCTGTGCCGACTAAAACAACTGTTCTGTTGGTCTTGTATGAATGATATTTACATTAATTTTCAAGAACAAGTGTGCATATGTATAATACAGATAGCCGAATTTGCTTTCAACCAGGGCTGGTGTTGGGATCCTATTTTAACTTTGTAATTGGTACGGTTTACCTTTCAAATTAAATCAGGGTGATAAATTAAGTACTTAAACTGCCCTTAGATCAATACAGAATGAACAAAAGTCCCGGGACGGATTTTTATCTTTTTAACGGCTTAGGATAGACTTGAATTTTTCTAACGCAAGACTGTCCAATTTTTTTAAATTTCTACAGGGTGTCCCAAAAGTAGTGAAATATGCATCAACTTTCGATTTTTAAATGGAACCCCCTATTATAATTCAAGTCTGTATTTATCTTTTACCGTTAAAGAGATAAATATCCGTTCCCGGGACTTTTCGTTCACTCTGTATATTGAATCAATAAGTCGATCGCATTAAGTTAAATTTAACTGTTGATTTAAATAGTGAATACTGATAAACTAAACTTTTGACAAGTTTTTATTTGCTAAAAAACAAAAATTACACATGCCAAGTTTACCATGTGTAAGAATTTCGGTAAAGATAATGGTTTTTATTGTATAAGTACGCTTACCAATGCACTTCTTTAACTTGTCTCTTTATTGTTTTGTTTGATTTCAAGCCTCAAGAAGTTGTGGAGGTGAGTTTTGTTTAGTAAACAAAGCATTGTTTAGGACATGCATGTTGAGTAGAACGATGAATGCATTCTCTAATGCTTGTCAACATTAAGCTATGTACATTTAGTATCATGCAGTGGTCTAGCAGTAGTGACACGAATGTCATGAAGCACATTTTTCTTGGCCAGTCTTGTCGTGGGTTCGACGCCCAGCCAAAACACATCATGGAAACCATCATGTACTTACTCATTATGACACCTTCACCACCCATTCAATATAAAAAATCTCGATATATTTTCTGTCCTCCACTAAACATTTTGCAGAGGAGGAGAGAAAAATATATCAAGTTTTTCTTAGCAAGGCAGATATAAGTTCATTTTACCATCACGCACGCAGCCATACAAGTCTTATGTATTAATTTGTTTATAAAAGACTAGCAGGCTGCACCGCTTCGCCAAGCCATCAACACCACCCATACATCGCACATACCACCCATATTATTATTATATAAATCTTTATTAGAAGGATAAAGTAATGTACACTATTTATAATATAAAATTAAGAAAAACAACAAAAGAAATGATAAAATAGTTTGAAAAATAAATAACATAGAAGAAAATAATACTAATGTCCTAGCTAAAAGGCGTGGTGGTAATTGCTTCTTCCACCCAACGCTTTTACATAACATAACACACCACCCATACATCACACACACACACCCATTTTAGTTGGGGTCATCTTTCACAGTAAAAAAATTCTATCTCTTACATTTCGCCTAAACAATTCGGACACACAAAGATACATACAAAGTCCGTCCATATTTCTCTTTTATATTTTAAGACTAGCGGGCTGCACCCGCTTCGCCAAGCCATCACACACACGCGCACACACCACCATATATCACACACACATGACACACATACTGTGGTTCCCATCATAAACGAGACATCCAAATATCTCGAGAACTAATGACGATAGAAAAATTCTGTTCAGGGATAATCGTCATAGCTTTAAAAGGGAACTTAATGGTGACCTTCAAAAGTTTCTTGGATGACCACTGCAAGGTCAATTTTGGAATTTTAAATAGCACCCCGTATTTTTTCTGTCATTTTTTAAATCTATACAAAAGTCACACCCTTTTGGGGGTGTGAGATTTTTTACATCTTAGACTATGAGAGCGATATAACAAATCAGTCTTATTTTAGGTCCTGAACATGAGAGTAATTGGTTTTTTTTTTTTTTTTTTTTTTTTTGAAACTCAACTATAGGGGACCCAAAAAGTCAAATTAAAAATTAATATTACTATCGTGTTCAGCACATAAAAGTAAATTGATTGTCAAAGATGAAAAGTTCATGGGGTGTTATGAAAGTTTCTATTTTTAATTGTATTGTTCTTTCTGTTTCGTATCATCAGGCAGAACAGGTACAACAGGAAGCGTGTGATAAGTTTGAGCAAATGTCTGACAAAGCCAAGGAAGGTAAGATTTTAGAATTTAGCTTTCAAATAAAGAATTAATTATTCTTATGTTTGCTTGATGTAATAAACTTCGCAGATCTTTTGATCACTTCAGGAACAGAAGATAGTAAGATAAATTAAAGTAATTTTGGAGTAGGTAAGTATTTATATAACTACGAGTTACGTCCAGAAAGTAAGAGATCTGGGGCTCCAATAGCGAAGGGGTATTTTTTTTTTTTTTTTTGATATGTTAGGAACTTTTCTGATTAGCCCTTGTTATTTTAAATAAAACCACTTTGATATGAATGCGTTAAAAACTCCACCTAAGAGCATGCCTAGCGAAACATGTCGATCCAATCTCCCGCCAAGTATGCTATCATCGCTTTTGGCCACTACGTTAGTGTGGAGGAAAAACTCCTGTTTACGTTTTAATTGGGTTAAATCTCTTTATGGTGGTTGAGTTATGAATTGTACCAATGTGTACTAGTGTTTCGTGAGTTTAAAAACGGCCAAAAAAATAAAAAATCAAAACCACAATTTGAGCCAAAAAAATCATGCCATTTCTGTTTTGCAACCGTTTTGATGGAATATTTGGCTCAGGGAGGGATTTATGCAACAACAACAACGAATCATAATGCTAGACTTTTAAATTTTTGTGTCCCTTAAAGCTAATGAGGCCGCTCTGTCACCTAAAAACATAAAGGAGGCTGCCTGGTGATCCTTAAAAGTAGCTCAATGAATATTTTAATTGAACCCATCAATTGGGATATCAAGCTAGAGGTCTTAATTTTTAGATTCTTAGGACAAATTATGAAACAGGATTAAAGTAAAGATAAGCCAGACACGCCCTCTAGTTGGAGATTGAACCATTCACAGCACACAATAGCCCGACTTGAGGGACAGTCTGGATTATGTCAACTTTTTTTTTTTTTTTTTTTTTTAATTGGGGTTTAACGTCGCTTTCAACTGCCATGGTCATATCACGACGGGGGTTTTACCCTCCATTCGCAGGAAACTCACAAACCTGCTACTCACATTGACCTCACCCAGCCTGAGTGGGGCCGGGAAAAGCCAGCGTCACGAGAATTAGAATTTGAATGGTCACCCATCCAAGTCTTAACCTCGCTGGATGTCGCTTAACTTCGGTGTCTGAAGGGAACCGGTGTATTCAACATGCCATCGACGCTGGCTATGTCAACTTTAATTGTTTTATAAATAGGCCATAAAAATGATAATTTGAACTAAAATTAATATCCGAGTGTGGTATACAGTTCACAGAACTTCTTATTATAATCCTGTAATCCGACCACTCACTTGGTTTTTCTGTTAACAGAGTTGAACGACTTCAAAGAAAGACGAGTTGAGGCTTTCAAGAAGAATTTATTGGAACTAGCAGAACTTGAAATTAAACATTCAGAGGTAAGAATTTTTTTAGTTAAGTTTTACCCAACAGGATTTGCATATAATTCGTCACACCCTGTATATCACTTTAGTTTTTTACCATATGATCAATAGAAAATGCGTATGAAAATAAAAAATTAAAAAAAAACTCAAAAATAAAGAGTTACTGTCATTATTTCACTTATAGACCACCTTTTCTGCCAATTGAAAGTATATCTTCTTATCATAAAAACATGATTGTATCATACAAACAAACATACAAACATACTTATCCTCTTGACAAGATTAAGAAAAAAAGTTGGTAAAAAAAACACTCTGTATGTTAAATGTCAGTGGTGAAAAGTACTCGGGAAGAATATAGAAGTAAAATGATCAAATAAAATTCAGGTCAACTCATTCATAAATCGAAAGTTGGCACCTTTTTTTTACTTTTAAATCACCCTGTATGAAAAAATTATGACTAGAAATGCATGTCCAACTTTTGTGGGACACCCTGTATTGTCAAAAAAAAAATATATTTATCTTTTTTATTGCACTATCATTAATGAATATAGTCAATAGGTCAGAGAGTGATGTCAAAAACCTACATTTTAAAGGTAAAACACTATTTTCGAAGAAAAATGATTTTTATAAATTTCATCAAATATAACATTTTTGATTTCAGTCTCAAGTGAATATACTCAAGAAATGTCTAGTGGATTTGAAAACTGTAGACTAGAAGAGCTTCTTGAAAATTATTCCAAAAATCACACATCACACTTTAGATTAAGTTTCAGAGTCACACTTCTCACCAGATTGTAGCTAAAAGATTTTACTCTCATCTCAATATGAATAAGAGAATTCATATTAATCAGAGTTGGTCAATAAAGCTGCATTTTTTGTGTGGTTATTTTCTTTCTTTTTATGTTTTCCTTTTTTTTTGAGAGCCAGATAAACTGAATTGTTTAAGTCAACTGAAGATATAAAAAACTGCCTGGTGTAGTATGATGCTACCTGTTCCCTTGGATTTTCCAAACACCTAGAATGTAATCCTGAGCTCATTCTGTACAATACCAGTGTCTCTCATTGGCTCTGTGCTATTGTGTACTAAATATGTATGATGAAAAGTCACTGCCACTTCCTAGAAATGTGTTCTATCAATCGTCTAACGCATCCATCTACATTGCTTTATATCAATTTTAATTATTATGAGGTGTACATTTTTCTTTAAATTTAATATTCAATCCTACCATCAGAAACATTATGATTATTTTTCTCAACTTAAGTGTACAGTGTGTTCAGAAAGTCCAGTAACAGCTGATTAACTTTTGAACAATTAAAGCTAGAAATTTAAAAAAAAAATCTATAAAATAATTGTAAAGACTACCCAGTTTTTTTTTTTTTTCATGCTGTTCATTTATTTTTAACCTTCATATCAAAAGTATTTTACCCTAAACCCAAAATCTTCATCGCAAACCAAAATGGCGGCCACTAGAACTTTGAAGTTTCAGGTCATTTTTCTTTGTAACTGTAGGTGATGAAGTATTTCGTTTTGAAATTTGATCATCTCTAATCTTGTATCATATGATATGATCACCAATATGTAATAACAATAATTATAATAAGATTCCATTAATCCAGAACTTTGTGCTGGATCATGGCCAGCCAGTTAGTTCTAAATGTAGCATGAAGGAACCTGATTATTATTTATTGGTTATCATGTGATACACCTTTAGACCCTTCTAGTGATAATCCACCTGAAAGTTCAAACTTCTAATGGCCACCACTTTGGTTGGGTAAGCGATAAAGACTTTGGCTTTTGTGTAAAATTCTTTTGATATAAAGGTAAAATCACTGGCATAAAAAAAACTAGGTAGCCTCATTTAAAATTTTAAAGTTGACCCCCTGGAGCTTCTCCTGAGTCCGTCCTTGAAATTTCAAATAAATTAAAAAAACGAAGTTCATTTACACAGGTCTACATACAAAATTTCCAGCTTTAACCATTCAAAAGTTAATCTGCTGTGGACTTTATGAACACTCTGTAAATACGCTTCATTGTTTCTACTCTTGTTTATTTTATTTTATTGGTTATTTATCATTATTCTTCCTTGCTTTATTTTCATTTTTATCATTCCATTGATTTTCTTTCCCGCAGACATACTCGTACTGCAATAATTGTTTATACGTATATTATTTCATTTTTGTTATGCTCTTAGTGATTTCAATCTGGTTTTAATTAGAGTTATATTATCATTGATATTTAATTTGTGATTGGTCTTGATTTTTTTTTCCATAAAAATATAGAGGAAAAACTATACTGTTAAACTATTCTGTAAAATAGAATGAAAAACTTCACAACTTCATGAATATAAAAAAAAGCATTTAAAAGATCCAAAACAGAAATAATTGGTGGTAAGTATAACAAAAAAGAAATAATTTTTATTACTATTTTTTATAAATTACTCTATAAAAATTGTATTTGTTTCAATAAAATAAAAAATATATGCAAAATTATAATGATCTGATATTAAAGTACATTTTTTTAATGTGATGATTTGCATTTCAGTTTTTTCACTCTAGAACAGTATAAATTTGCTCAGTGGTAGAGCAGTTAACTGCAAATAAATAAATAAAAAGATTTTGGTATACAACATCCAGAATAAGAAATGAGAGACAGCAAGAATTTTTGACCACTTATTGATTATGCTTTCCAAGTAGTTAGAAGTTCATCCACAGATGAGTTAATTAAGTACAGAGGACATAATATTATAAATGCATTTTTTTGCATTTGCTTGATCTTGATCAAGATTTGCTTCCACAGAAAAATTATTCAGACTAAATCTTCCCTAAAACTAAGGGAAAATTTGATGGTAACCTCAAAATTTTTTCTCAAGGTCGCCGTTCTAGGTTAGATTGAGGTCAAATTCAGAAATTTAAATGGAACCATAAAATTCTGAGAATGGTAACCATTTTTAAAAAAATGTTTTTTTTTTTAACAAAAACAAACACACAATACATTCGATTTCTAATATTAGAAATTTATTGGAAGCAATAAGTATTTTTTACTTAGATCATTTTTTGATTTTTCCTTTTTTCTTGCTCTTGCAAGCCTCCAATGTTACAAATTTTCTGAGAATTTTATGTGGTACTACCTTCAGTAGGGGACTGATTTGTTGCAGATTGGTTTAATAATCATAGATTATGAAACAATCATTAAAAAAAAAACAACAAATCAATAAACAAAAAAACATGTTTGATGGTAAAATGATATTTGGTAACAAGGAAAGGCCATGATTAGTCTAGTATGAGCAGTAAAAAAAAAAATAAAAAAATGATCTAAGTAAATGATACTCACTCACCTTTTAATGGTTACTTCATTACTATTAGAAAAAATATGTAGTTTCATTTAAATTTCTGAAGTTGACCTTAATCTAACCTAGAAAGGCAACCTTGAGAGAAATCATTTAGTCATCACTTTTCCCTCTAGTTTTTAAAATGATTTGGTCAGAACATTTTTTTCTGTAGAATCAATAGTTTCCAAGTAATTGTGCTAGTTTATTTAAAATGAGACATCCTGTGTAGAATACACAAAGGGACAAGCTGTAGTAGATGAGGAAAAAGTTGATACAATATAAAAGTTTGGTATGTGCAACCTTTCTTTTATTGTTTTACAAAATGGTAAAAATACTTATATTTAACTCTCAAGGAATCAGCCTGGGAAAAAAATTGCAGTATACTAAATATCTATGCTAAAAGTAGAAAAGTGCCTTTCATAGCCACTTAATCTTTTACCGGGAAAAAGAAACATTTCATGCCTGGCAAATCAGGTCTGCTATAAATCATAAAACCAGTTATTTTTGTAGTAGGGTAGAAAAGTGATCCAATAATCTCCAATTCTTAAAACAGAAGTACAAGATTACATAATGCTCACTCAAATGTGGCAATGATAACCATCATAAAAACTCCCAAGAGAAGAGCCAAGATTTCTTTCACAGTCTGTTTAGGTGAAGTATCTTCTAGTAATTCAGGTATCACAGACACAGTAGCAATGTAAATAAATCCACCTGCAGTAAATGGCAAAACCCACTTAGTGGCAGCATCACCTGAAATGACAGAAAAAAATTACATTCCAACTTTTTTATTAATAATAATAGATAAGTTGAGCAAATATTTTTTTTTGAACATCACACAACCATTAGAATTGAGGAAGTTATTTTTACTGTAGAAGAAACACACAACTATTACAATTGAAGAAGTTTTTTACTGAAGAAGAAATTTCCAAGATTTTTGAAATTTACTACACCTACAAATATTCAAATTGTATGTAAAATATTGTGAACTTTTTAAACTAGTTGTTTTCCTTTGTGACTTTATAAACTCATGGTATGGAAGGAGCCCAGAACATGGGTGTGCAACTATTTGCAAAAAAAAAGTTTTTAAGATATAAGCTTAAAACAAGTAGCCTATTGCACATGGAACAAGTATCAATGGTAAGGAGACAAACAAATTGACTTACTTATGCCTTGGGCTGCAAGAGAAACCAAAGTTCCTGACATGGCACCAATTGCTGTGACTAATTGGAGCTTCATTGCCTGGGGGAGAAAGATTTATTAATATTATTTTTTACTAACTACTGAAGTAAATATATGTTGTTTTTTTACATTACTTGCTCATTTTTGCATTTTTTTGTGATATGAAATATAAAAAGCATTAATTGGAACTTTTATTTTGCACACACAATGTAAACATTGTGTACAAATTGAGATAGCTGTCTGAAGTTTCCTTTAATTTTTCATTTACATTTTCTAATTTTTTAACACTTGAGTAAAAAAGACACATGTGAGTCATAAAAGATACTCAGAAGTAATAAATTTTTGTGCCCATGACATTTTCACGAGGATCAA
The DNA here is from genome assembly GCA_024516035.1 of Bactericera cockerelli. Taxonomy (NCBI): domain Eukaryota; kingdom Metazoa; phylum Arthropoda; class Insecta; order Hemiptera; family Triozidae; genus Bactericera; species Bactericera cockerelli. Next base: position 32,672,216 of record CM044956.1, read on the forward strand.
TAGAAAAGGCACAGGCTGTATAGCTCAAGTTTTCCTTATCAAGTACCTTTGATTTACTACACCCAGACTGGATAAGAATAGCAAAGTCTCCTATTTCATGAGGAATTTCATGGAACAAAATGGTTAAAGTAGTGATGAATCCAACATGTTTTCCAGCCAGATATGATGCTCCTATAGCTAATCCATCAGTAAAATTGTGTGTGAAGTCTGCCGCCAAATTCAAGTATCCAGCAACTGCAATATCTGAAACATCAGAATAAGGACATTTAAATAATAAAAGGAAATAAATTAAACAGAGGCCTTTTAACTATCATTCAATTGTCTCTGTTCCATTGAATTTTCATCTAGCAACATTATTAACACATAGACAACCGGCATGATTTTAGTGAGTTCTCCTGTGGGACCGGCATTGTATAGGCTATTCACAGGCGTAGAGCATGCATGTACCACCGGTGGTACACTTGGTCCATTCCGTACAGACACGCGTATACCACCAGTGGTACACCCGGTCGTCTAAGTGTTAATATTATTTCAAATGAATGAAACTTTACTGTAGATAAATTTGTGACATTGACTGGGATATACTGGTTGTGAATTTATAAGTTTCTTCTTCAGCCTTGTGACAGACTTTAGAAAACAGGTTTTTTTTTTTGTTTAATCTACAATATCATAATTTTTTTTTATATATTTAAGGTCTAATATTTCATATATTCAATTTTAAGGATTCTACATCTTACATTGGTGCAATAGTTCTAAATAAATAATACAGCAAACAGGATTAAAAAAAAAAAAAAAATACCTGTAAAAGAACACACCTTCTGCCTGATTTGTTTACATCATTTTTAATGTGATGAGCAATTATTTGCAGTAATGGATTTTATCAAATTTCAATATTAATGTCATATTAAAATAAAACACCAATGACTTACCATCTTTTTGAGAAATGCTGGATGCTTTCTGTTTCACTCTCTTTGACTTTTTAAAATCAACATTATCTGAATCATCTTCATCATCCGACAAATCACTATCTTCATCTGATGTCTTAGTCTTGGATTTTTCAATTGATTTTCCATGAGAATGACCATGGCCTCCTTTCACATACCGAACAAACTTCTCTACACACAAAAATGCAAGAATACCAAAGAGCACCCATAAGCCCACACTTAGATCTTCAATGGAATGAGAGTGCTCATGAGAAGGACTGTGACTATGGCTGTGTGAGTGAGAATGTTCTTTGGAAGCTCCAATTGCGTGAGGAATCAAATGTAAAAATGCATCTCCAAGTAATCCTCCAGAAGCAAAACTCAATAAAACCTTTAGGAAGTTTTCATTTCCTGTAGCAGTATCAAGAGGGACGACAAACAATATCAGGAACGGTGCCAGACTTATCAACACTGTTGAGAGTAAAGCTTCACCCCACACTTGAAATGTTATGGGTGGTTTTACATTTTTTCTGTAATGAGGTTCATTTGCCTGCTTTGAATATTTGAAGGATGGCAATTTTCCATGATCATGGCTGTGCTCATGTGAATCACAGAGATAAGGCAAATTCATAAATATCACAGCACATATTAAAGCAATAGCTATAGTTCTTTTACATTGTGTACTCAAAATTTGGAATGCCATAGTTATTTATGTGACAGTATGACTAAATTGTAATGAAGTCGTATTTGTTTCAATTTACACTATCATTTTTGTTTAAGGACATTCTCAAGTGGAAATTACAACAAAATGTGATGAGTGAATGATTTGGAACAGTGTACTTAGTTTCAGTTGACAGATAATTGATGTTGGGTGTTAAAATTGTACTAGTGCATAATTTTGCTGGCTAAAACTCATAACTGTGAACAATAATCTTGGTGGCTGTAGAAGACTGGAATGAGTGGAAATCAAATGGGGTGAAGAGGAAAAGTTCAGGAACAACTGTCTTGTTGATTATCTCTTATGAACACTCACTGTCAGTGTCACTCATGGATGAAGTTCACCCACTACTAAAACAAAACTAATTCACTCAAAAATAGTATAAATACTAGCAGCTGTCTACGTAAGAAGGTATCTAGTATCCAAACCACATTGCCACAGCTATCGAAAATACAAGACTTTATCAGTGCTGTGACGCTAGCTAGTAAATTTAAATTTAAAAGTATTATTCAGTGTATTATAGTAATGTGTTGTTTTGTTCTACTGTCTCAGACTGAGTGAACAGAAGACAGAACACAAAAGCAGTGAAGCACAGAACCTAATCGGCCTAGCACAGAACACAGCAACGGATCTGACATCAGGGAGAATTCGGTGGCGGTATTTTTGTGAGGGCAACCATAATTTCATTATGCGGGATTTTTCCCACTTACTTTAGAGCAGTGTTTTTCAAACTGTTGGTTGCGATCAACTGGGGGTCGTGAGGAATTTTCAGGGGATCGTTATTAGGTAAGGTTTATCCATGTTAAAATGGAGATACCTTTATTAACCCTTTGACGCCGGAATTAATTTGGCCGGGGGAAAAAAATCGCAACCAACTTTTCTTTCATCCTGATGGTTTTCTAAGACTTTTGGCGTTGGTTTCAGCTTTCTAGCTTTTACCGGTAAAAGTTATGAATCCGTGTCGAAACGACACACCGGGCTTTAAAGGAACAAGAATGTAGAAAATTATTACAATTTTCTTTAAAACTATATGTTAATAAGCATATAGCTACCTCTATTAATTTTTTCATCGTAAAATAATCGACCAGGAAACACAAGAAATAACTTGGCAAAGTCGGCAAAACTCCATGCGATGATGCACTCTCGAAATCTCAGCAACAAATGAAAATTTAGAAATGTAAACAAAACAATTCAAAAATCGCGCTGGATAGATTTGAAGATAAGAAGTCAAGGAACTGTTTCACACTGAAACGATAATGATACTGTATTCTAGTGAATAATTATTGAATGTCAAAGTACCTGTGTCGAAAACGACACGCTCGGCGTCAAAGGGTTAATTAATTCAGTAGTCTCCGTGGCCGAGTGGTATAGCTCCCTAGTGGTAATCCTAGCTAGGATTGCACGGCGATGACCTAAATTCGATGTCCGGCAGAGCAGGAATTTTTGGCTCCGGTATTTGGATGTCCGGGGTCCACTCATACCTCGTGAGGAAAAATGAGTAGCTGCTTTAAAATGAGTAAGCAATGACCGGTGGCGGAATTATGGTCAAAATAAGCTATTAGGGTAAAAAAAGGAAAAGTCCTATAATTCTGCGCTACCTTCTTCTTCTTCCACTTTGCCTTTTCCCAAACCTATTCGGAGTCGGCATTGTTCAATCTCATGGTTGATGTTGGTTGGTTGTTGCACATTTTTACGGTTGGATGACCTTCTTTACGCCATCGATTCTATTTGTTTTAATGTCCTGATTGGCACGGGTATTTTACCCTCCATTCGCTGAGAATCATACCAGCTGCCCACATGAACTTCACCCAGCCTGGGTAGGGCTGGAGATGCTAGCCTTACGTATATGGAGGGAATTGAACTGAGGATCTCTTGACTACGGGCAGTAGTTACAAATGTTACGCCACAGAAGATGGCTATAATTCTGCGCTACCTACCAACTGAAATTGAAACATTAAAATAACGTAATTAAACTCATTTATTTGTTGATTAATTGAATAATTTTGAAAGTAGGTACCTCAATATAAATATAGTGTTTGCTGTTTAAGGGGTGCAGGCGGGATTTTTCCTAAAACCCTATTTTAATATTATTAATTAATGGGGAATCTTTAATTTGATTATTTTTTAATTAAAAAAGTCCAGGATAAATTTATTCTAAAACAAATTTACAAAATAACATAATGATAAAAGTTCTAAAAATTCAAGATTTCCCCCGCATTCGGGTATCCTTCAATGGATGATTTTTTTGTCTACACATTTATGTATATAGAAAAGTTTAAAATGAAAACCTTGCAAGATTTTAGAAGCGATATAATATATGTAACACGTACTACACGCTCAACGCCGGCGACGAGGCATTTTTGGGGTATGACACATGCCAGCGTTGAAACGTTGTAAAAGTAGAGGGGGAAAATGACGATCAGATTTTTTTCTTCTACAGCTGCGAGCAACAAATTCAGTCTGGGGAGTACGTACATTCGTTTGAAAAATAGAAAAAGCCAAAAAAGTTAAAGTTCATTTCTTTATGTTGAAACCCAAGGTCTCATCTTAATTTTTATGGCTAGTGTAGCATAAAGATCCTCCTTTACTCTGCGTCGTCTAACCTCTATTTCAAATTCTTGAGAGAGAGAGAAGAGCAGGCTCGACCGTGAGACGTATACGTATACGTCCCTTTTGACTATACAGTCCGGTTTTCTTACTTTGATGTTGATAAATAGGGTTTATCTTTCATATAATCTTCTTTTACTCTGTCTTATCCCGCTTGAGCAGAGTCGACGTTGTTCAACTTCATGGTTGAGGTTGGTTGGTTTTGGAACATTTTTTACGGCTGGATGCCCTTCCTAACGCCAACGATTCTATTTGATTTAACGTCCTGGATTAGGACGGGGGTTTTACCCTCCATTCGCTGGAAATCGTACCAGGTACCCACATTAACCTCACCCAGCCTGGGTAGGGCCGGAAATGCCAGCCTTACATGTACGGAGGGAACAGAATTTTCTATGTTAAAAATCTGCTCCGACCGGGGATCGAACTCAGGATCTCTGGACTAAGGGCAGTAGTCACAACCGTTACGCCACTAAGGCTGGGTCTTTCATATAATATTATTGTTAATATATTTTCTTACCCAATTTATTGGACACATCAAGTAAATATTTTGAGTGTCTCAGATTTGTTAGCCCCGCGGTCTAATGGACCGTTGGTGACCGAAGGCTCACGGATTTCACGGAACTAATTTCGTTATTAGTGTTTTTGTGTGAAAAACACTAAATATTAAAATGCTGTCTTCAAACTTAAAACGGCGCAATTTTTTGAAAAATTATCATACTTTACATTCACTCCGTCTCAAGATTACCGAAGTTAAGTAACGTCTACTAGACGTCGTCTAGGGACTTTAGGGAGGTGAAGATTTCGTGATTCTGGTATTCCGGCTCAACCCAGGCTGGGTGAGGTTAATGTGGGTAGCAAGCTTGTGACTTTCCCGCTCTTAGAGCTTAACACCCCCACTGTGTTGAGATAGGCTCGAGTAAAAAAGTAGCCAACTTTACATAAGAAATTAACCAAGGGGAGAAATTTAATTCAATTTTAACTACATGCTTGCTTATTAGTTGAGAAAAGGTATTGATTTTAAGCAGGCAGTTGTGTTTTGTGACTGCCACATTAAATTAGTTTCAAGAAATTGGGCAAGTTTCTAGATTACAATGGTTGGGAATTTGTTTATCATGTATTAGATGTGTTCCTAATTTCATCTGGTTGCACGTCAACTCACCATGAGACTTGTAGGTTGATCCAGTTTGTTAACATGTTATTTTACTTTCCTTATCCTATAGAAAGGAAAGAAATGGAATCACAAAAAAATTCACTAGTGATGGAAAAAGATCAAAATTAAAAACAAAACTGTGACTTTTTTTTATTTAAATAAATAACATTGGTTAAAAAAATCATGTCTTCTATCACTTTTAACTGTCCTTTCAAGTACAACTGCTCTTTGTATCTTCAAGAAATTTAACTTTGATATTGTGTTAAATTCAAAATTTTCACCGACCTCAGTAGCTTGATTGATAAGGCGGCGGACTTGTAACCTGGAGGTCGGTGGTTCAAGTCCCGGTTTCAGCGTAGATTTAGTAAAGCGAGTTTGATTAGTTGTGATATCACGAAAGTGATTAACACAAATATGATAACTTAACTTAAATTCAAAATTTTCCATTGTGTGAAAACTTCAAAACTCAACACATTCATTTCCCTATGAAGTGTTTGATTCAACACCGGGATTGATGACATCATTAAAATCACATGATGCATCACAAAATCCACATGAACAATACTGCTGGCTATTCCTGGCTCAACCCAAGCTGGGTGAGGTTAGTGTGAATGAATGGTAAAATAAACCCCAGTTGGTAATAACCTTTCATATTATTTATATTATTCAGATAGTAATTAGTTACTCAAATTTCTATTTGATTTTATTGTAAGGTAATTGCTAGATAACCTACAATCCAATCACAAAAAGAAACTTTTAATAGTTGTAATGTGTATCACTCAGGTACTAAAATTGACCCAGTAAAATCATCATCTAATTTAATCGTAGTAACTAAAAGGTGAAAAATGTCAAAGATAATTGTTCAAGGAAATACTGTCTTACTCTGTAGTGAGACAAGTTTTCTGCACCACTCTATTGGAGCTGCTGAATCCAAGCTCATTAACATTTCTGAGACACCTGTACCTGTAGCTAATGAATCAGAAAAGGAGAAACTGCCCAACACTACCAATGGTGCTTCTAGAGGAAAGGATGAAGGCAAAGACATCAAAATTAATTTCATTTGTACAGCTTTATCATCTGATAACCAATTATTGGCTGTTCAATCCTTGGAGAAAAATTTGTTGGTCTATAACATTCATGATTGGAAACTTATCCATCAAAAACAACTAGGACGTGGAGCTAGTAAGATCATTTTTACTCCTGACAACAAATACATAGTGGTTGGTGACAAAACTGGGGATGTCTTTTTATATAAACTGTATTCCGATGAAAAAGAAACCCTTTTGCTGGGACACTTATCAATCATTCTAGATATTGTAATGACTGATGATAGTAAATACATCATAACCTGTGACAGGGATGAGAAAATACGTGTTTCCAAGTATCCAAACTGTTATAACATTGAGAGCTACTGCCTTGGTCATGAACAATTTGTAACTAATATTCAACTTTTGCCTCACAACCATAAAATGTTGATTTCTTGTTCTGGAGATGGAACTCTGAAACTTTGGGATTATATAAAAGGAAGCATAAAAGATTTTTATAATTTCAATGCTGATAAGGCTGAATCAAATGCAGTAAGTAGTGAATCTCAGTACCAACTTAAATGTTTTACTAGTGTACAGTTAAATGAAAAGAATTCCATTGTTTGTGTCTCCATATTTAACTCCAACAAAATACAAGTCTTGAAAATAAATGATGAATGCTTTGAAATGGTAAATACTATTAATTAGTTCATGAACCTATTCATTTACAGCTAAGCCCCAACAAGAGTGCAGTAATGGTACAGGAAATGACAAAGCTGAAAGAGAAATTCACCTTTGGTTAATGGAGCTAGATGAAGTACAAGTTTTTACTTGGGATAATTGTCACATGTTGTTTGAACCTACAACTAGTCCTGGTATATTGAATAGTTTGAATATTTTAAATTCTAATTTCAAAAACTTAGCTGTAGATTATAAAAGTGAGAATGTTATTTATGTTCTACAAAAGAGGAAAATGGATGAGATATCTGATTATTTTGCTAGAAAAAAGGCTAGGATGGAGGAAAAAAAAAGTCAATCAAAGTAGTGAGAGGACCATTTCTTATTTTTATTTCTTATAAAATATTCTTTATAAAACTTTCTTTATTATTTTGTAAATAAAAAGTACTCACATGAAATAAACACATCTTTCTATTACAATTTAAAAGTAATGCTCATTATTTATTTCTTTACTCAAGAAATATTTGGTCTGATTAAAAGATTTTTTCCTTCTCTGTAGGGAGACAGAAGATTAAAACAATGTTTGTTTATTAAATCAGTCATTGGTTTTCAGTAGTGATCTCACAGTTTCACAATCAGAAATGAAAAAATAAATAACTTTGTCCCTATTTTTTCTTCAGAAATGACTTTGTACCTATTTGAAATCCATCAGAAATAAGTTTGTCCCTAATTGAAATATTGATGAAAAAATTGACGCACAGGATTCAAACCGGGGTCATCTGCATGTACTACTACCAATTGATCTTGAAGTGTAACCCTAATATGGCGATTTGCGTATACAGGGTGTCCAAAAAGTCCCACCCCACCTCCTGTATCTCAAGAATGGCTGGAAATATAGAAAAAGACTAAAACCCATATTCCTTAATTTTTTTGGGGATTAAGTTTCAGAAAAAAACTGCCCAGGTCAGGCTGGGCACAGAACAACTTTAAAATCTTAAATGGAATGGTACAAGGTTGTTCTTGTTGTTCTTGAGTTAGGGGGGTTGGGGTCAGACTTTATGGACACCCTATATATAAAAAAATACTACTTGTGTACATTTCTTTCTTTAATTCAACTTTTTTCTTTTATATAATCTTTTTAGTTCAAAATAATAGCTAAGAATTAGGTGAAAATATAAATAAGCAATGAAGTACACAAACATAATTATTAAATATTTTAAACTGGTTTATAGTCAAGCTTGGATTCAAGTTTCTTGTTATCTGACACTTTCCTCACAGCCTTCATGAAGTCTTCTTGGGTGACATACTCTCTCTCACTTCTGATAGCAAAGAGGCCAGCTTCAGTACAGACATTGCGAAGATCTGCTCCATTGAAACTATCTGACAGTTTCACCACAGCTTCATAATCTGGAGGCATGGATGAAATAAATAAAGATAAATTAGAATCTTATACAGGGTGTCCAAGTTTTATTTTTAGAAATTTTCAGAATATACTTCAGGAGACATTCCAAGACTAAAATAATTTACTACTCTAGAGACTTGACAAACATTCAAAGTAAAGATTTGAACCTACAACATTTCTTTACAAGGGTTTATGAAAATGAAAAAGAGTCCATATGTGGACTCTTCACTTTTCAGTTCATGATCAATCTGAAAGTGAAAAGAGTTCACATAAAATTCCAAGATAAAGAACTTATTTCTCAAGTACCTATTTCGCCATGTTTAGCAATGGGACCAGCATGGATCTTCAGAATCTCGAGTCTGGCTTGCTCATTGGGTAGAGGGATTTCAATCTTCCTGTCCAATCTACCAGGTCTCAGTAGAGCGGGGTCCAGAGTGTCAGGTCTGTTGGTGGCCATGATCATTTTCACCTAAGAATAGGGCAGAAGATTAACGGGCTGAATTATGAAACAAGATTAGTTGATCTTAGTGGACACTATCCCTTAACTTTCACCTTGACAACAATTGTAGATGTCATATCTAAGTAGAGGTTTGTAGCTGTATATTACCTCTGTGGCATAATGGAGCTGTAAACTGTAGCCAGCCCCCATGGTATAACAGTTGTGACTACTGCCATAGCCCAGAGTTAATGAGTTTGATTCCCAGAGACATCAAGACATAAATTTCATTTCATCTGTCACTGAAAATTCTGTTCCCTGTTTTACATTATCATTCACAAAAATGTAAAGAAACAGCCCCACAGATTTATACAATGGTTTCTACGCGGACTGCACAGATTCGAATAGTATATACTGAGCAGCTGACTGACAGTCAGCTGATAGAATCTAAGGGTTGGCTTGGATTTACTAATCCTATTGTATTTTTTTAATTTTATTTTTTTAGAATGTTAGTGGTCAGGCGCATGGTCTCTATCACCTAGAACCACTAGTACGAATTTGATTAATTTAAAATGGGACCATCTACAGTCTTCCATTTAAAATGGGACCATCTACAAAATGGGAACGTCTTCTATATGTGTGCAAAATTTCATTAAAATCTGTTAAGTAGTTTCCGAGATTTGCGCGTTACAAGGAATATTTTTAACAGACGGACACAAAACCAAAGTTGCTCAGGGGGTTATGAAATGTACAGAAACATGAAAAAATTGATATCGGAGCAAAATTAAAAAAAAAAAACGAACACAATACTTCCGATTTCTAATATTAGAAATTCCTGGGAAGTAATTTATTAATATACCTAGCTCGAAATTTAAAAAAAATAATATTCAAATATATCACCTGTCCTAGGGAATCAAACCCGTCCATCTGATTGAGAAGTTCCATGAGAGTTCGCTGAATTTCACGATCAGCTGAAGTACCCTCAGAGAAACGGCGTCCACCGATAGCATCAATTTCATCCATGAATATAATACAAGGCTGATGATCCCGGGCATAGTTGAACATCTCACGAATAAGTCGAGCACTCTCCCCAATGTATTTGTCAACAATAGCACTGAAATAATTCACAATAGAATAAATGATTAACTATATAAAAAAAAAACATTTGCTGATAATAGTGACCCCTATAAGTAAATTGACCCTCTAAGTAGGTACAGCAGATACTGTATTTCAAGGAGTTACAGCAGTATTTTGATTTCGTTGAATGAATTTGAACTATTAATTAATTATTTATTCTTGCATTTCTTTTCTCAACTGTAAAAGTCATTATATAGAATCTAGATGCCATTTCATGTTCCCTTGATTGGCAACTCACAAATAACATTTAGATCAATTTCACCCTGATTTGGGTGGGCAATTTAATGTGCTGCACCTGCTGTAATTTAATGTAATTGTTATATTAATATAGTTGGTAATTTAATATAACATGCTCAAGGTGGCTGATTATTTCTTTGATATGAGATACCTTTTAGGCAGGGCCACCACCAAATCTACCAAAAAAAAGAAAAAAATAATATCAATCACATTCAGTGACCAAGAAATATATTTATTTTTTATACAAATTAATAGGGTTTACCCCAGGTCCGTTGACAGCGCCCTAGGCACAACAAAGAGTAGCGCCTGTTTTTATAACCCTGCCATCTGGTTATGGTGATTCTTTTCGAGACTGATTATACACCACCTATGAACCCGCCGTGTCCCAGACTCCAACTGGTAGCAGATACAACAATTTTGTTTTTCCATTTTTTTGTGCCCCCCAAAAATGCCAATTGCCTAGCGCCCTTAGCACGTGCCTACTGTGCCTTTAAGGTAAAACGGGCCTGATTTACCCATGTTTGTTGTACCCTGTACAGTGTATGTACAGTGAGTGTTCACTGTACAGTACATGTACAAAGCTGGATACTATAGGTCCAAACTGGTTTCAGGACCTGGTTGTACAGTAAAAGTTTATTCTCGATGGGAAGTGGAGAGTAGCGTCCCATTAGCCATTTCATCTTGTTGTACTTCATATCAAGTTGAGTTCTTTTCTTCTTTACATGTTCTTTCCATTTCAGTTTTGCATCGAGAGTCATTCCCAAGTATTTCGCTTGATTCGAAAAGGGAATGATAAATAAATTATTACCTGTATTTCTAAATTAGAATTAAGGTAAAAGGACTTGAATATATACCTTGACACAACTTTGAGGAAGTTGGCATCAAGCTGGCTAGCTACAGCTCTGGCTAGGAGAGTTTTCCCTGTACCAGGAGGTCCATACAAGAGACATCCCTTGGGGGGAGTAATACCCACCCTCTGGAATAGTTCTGGGTTTAGGAGGGGAAGCTCAATAACCTGCAGTTAGGAAAAAATAATACAAGTCAGAGAAAATTAAAGCAATATTAATTTTAAAATAAGGTGCAACTGTTTTTTTTTTTACTGGATGGTAAAGTTTTTATCACTAAACCCTTTAGATAGACTCAATAATCCTGTGTTAGGGTGTAAGGTCAGAGATACCCTTTTTTGTAATAATTTATAATAATAATAATGTTTTTCTTATAGTTATTTCGTCACAATTTTAGTTTGTAGCACAGAATCATTGGACTATTTTTTACCATTTAATATACCATATCTTGTGTTGCTCATAATCCTGACTCTGGTAGCTGCTCAGTGCTCACATTAAAGCAGCTTCTCATTTTTCCTCCCAAGGTTACAGTGGACCCCTAACATCCAAGTACAGAGCACAAAAAATCCTACCCTGTTGGGGTTTGAACCCAGGTGCAATGCCTGACTACACCTTCTTTATAATATGACCCTAAGATTCAACTCTAACTCTTTATAAAGAGCATACCTACCTCAAATGTATAATTTAATTTAATGCTAAAATAAAATTAAATGAACTTAAACATAATTCTCTCCAAGATTTAAAAACAACATTAATTTTAAATATTCTTATATCTCTCTGGATTTCAAAGGAATCTCATGTTATTGACACAATCTCCTGCTTTTTTGACTTCTCTAAATAACTTTTCTAAACTGTGCAATTCTTACTTTAAATGATGTATTATTCTGTGAATTTTTTACATTATTTCATCTTTATGTGAATGGGGCATGAAAAAAAAACCAAGAATGAGCAATAAAAAAAAGATCTGCCAGTCTAACATAATTTTATGAAGATTTGAAATATGCTCCAAAGCTGAGTAAGTAGCATGAGAACTCACCTCTCTCAACTCCCTGATTTGTTCTGATAGACCTCCAATGGCAGAGTAGGTGATATCACCAGGATCTTCATGAGACATGTTATATACAAGTGGGTCCACTTCTCTCGGCAAATACCTCATGATGGTTAGAGTGGTCATATCCAATGCTACTCGAGTGCCAGACTTCAACTTTGCTTTGTCTAGCTGACGCCGGCAACCAACCACATATCGGGGCCCATTGGTTGCTTTAACAATAACTGAAATATAATATACAGAGACTGATATTATAAGTATTATAATATATTAGCCATGTTGTGGCCATGCTTGTGGTGCAGTGAAATATAAAATAAAGAGACTGATATTATAAGTATTATAATATATCAGCCATGTTGTGGCCATGCTTGTGGTGCAGTTTGGTTTATCAAGGCATGATCAACTTGTAATTAATTAATAGACTGGACCTTTTAATTTCCTGGGATCATCCAATCTAAGTCCCTCAGGTGCTACACTACAATATTAAACAAATGAAGGTCAAATGAAACAAATGATTCTAATTCATCCAGATATGTTATCAGCTTATTTTTGAAAAAACAGACTGAAAATAATACTGTTTATACCTTATAGGACTATAGAGGTAATAGAAAGTAAAAAAATCTTTCACTGTCTTGAAGACTCAGGAACATTTATTTTTAGAATTCTGCATTTTATTTGCAAGAGTTTGAAAATGAAAAAAAAGAGTTCCATTCAAAAAATTCTTATTGCAGAGATCTAGTGGCAATGACCAGATTCTTTGAATAGAAGAGACTTTTCTTATTTTCAAACTAGATACGGGCATTGTTTTAAATATTTTTTGTCCCTGTGTAATTTGTGTAAATAGATGACCTTTTTCTTTATTGAAAATACATTTTTGTTTACTTTTTTGGAATCTATCCAGCTACCTATGCAATGATTTATAGTATAAGGTAATCAAAGACCAGTATAATGAGACACATGACTACAGGACTAACAAATATTTTGTGTATTTATGATTTCCCCATTAATATGCAAAATCTTATTCAATAGAACATAAGTACTGCAGCATCTGATGGATTTAATTGGACTAGAGTGGAAATTTTTCTTTTTTAATATATCATATTCTAATTACCCTTGTAATAAAATATTATTCAATAAGAAAATTTAAAAGGAAGATACAATAAACAAGATAACTATGCTTAAAATGACCCAACTATGTTATGGTAAGATTAAAATGTTCAAAAAAGTATTTGACTTACATTTCTCTTCTGTAAGTTGTTTCAATACTTCTCCAACAATCTGAAAAAAATAATACAAATTGAAACTAAAAGGTAGGTATTATAAAGAGAAATTGATGGCATAAAAGTATTCACCACTTAAATATACATCTAATAGCCTAGAGAGAGAGAAAAAAAGCTAGACAAAGATTTTATTACAAGTAAACAAATCTTTGTCTTGTTACTGAATTTTGATGCTGCAGCAACAAAGCTAATGCCAGGGAAGCTGACCTGTTGCAAAGTTGAGAGAAAAAAGTATATTATGGCTTGAGAATCTGATTATTTATTTTAAACCTTTCACTATTTAATAATATTCATTATCCAAATAAAAACTAGGTAAGTTAAGTCTATCAGGATTTTTCTGATCTGGTCTATTTTATGTGAGCCTCCCAGTCAAACTTATTACTCTGCAGATAATATTCTACCTCAAGGTCTTTTCATGAAAACTTAGTTGTTAAAAGAATAGAAGTCCAGAAGAATTCATTTGAATTATTTGGCTAACCTACCTGTCCAACACTTTGCAATGCTTTCAAATCATTTTCAGATTTGTCATACTGCTTGGTGAGTTCTTTCAATTGTTCTCTCACTGAAACAGAAGATTAGAATTCATAGTTTGTCAGGTTCTATGATATGTTTTATATTATTAAATATTTTTTAAAAAATCAAAATATTGTATGTAAGAAGTATTCCCTAAAAATGATGTTTTGTTTGCATAGGCTTTCATTTTGTTTGCATTTCATGATGATACTCTTGCAAAAAAAATTTAGTACACCAAAAAAAATCTTAGACATGTGTTCCAAATATGACAACAACAAAAAAAATTGGGACGGGCGAGTACAAAAATACATTAATAATAGCATTAACTGTGCCCACCGGTGGGTCACGTTACAAGGGAAATTGACAAAAAACATGACCCACCAGTGGGCATGCCATCTCATACGTGTTAATAGGCTTTATAAGGTTTTTTCTTCTTTTTTGGTTTTGATGGTGGAAATGGATTTGACTGATATATATACTAAAAAATGTGAAATACTGGGTAGGTCAAATTTTTGACGAATACAATACTTTCCGTATTATAGGATAAGGAAAGTAAAAATCAGACATTTTTCTTCATTTGCAAGTGACCTATTGTCCAACCACCTAGGCTGATTAAGGGGTTAGTTCCTGTACTGGACCTCCTATGACAGTTGGAACAGCCAATGATCCTGTTAGATTTCATCCCCTAGTACTACCTAGATTAGGAAGTCTGAGAATATTTACTTACTTTCACGGAGTCTTCCTTCAACTTCAGCATGTTCTGTTAGTTTCTTCCTGTAATCTTGAAGGGTTTTGTGTCTTGCTTCATCTACTACTGGGGTAGTCATGGCACCTAAACGAAATTAAGATGCTTGTAACAGAATATATAATGCAGACTTATATATAAAAAAGCTAGGATTGAATGGATTTCAGGGTTTGGATAACACTACAAAAATGAAAAATAAAATTTATTTGAAAAAAAGTATTTCTTATGGATGATAATCAAAATTTAAAAGAGTTTTATTATTCGAGGCTTTTTACGATGGACTAAAACAAATATGATTTTCATGAGGTGGATTAAAACAAACTTGTTTCTGCGGGATTTTTCATCTCTATCCTCTCTATGCTACAGCGCTTCTCAAACTGTGCTCCGCGGAGCCCTAGGGCTCAGCGGAGAGCTTTAAAGTGCTCTGCAGGGGAAATTAATTAATATTATACACAAATATGTATGATTATGTAATCAAAAGATTTAATTATTAATAACATTTCACAACTTCAGTTAGTTTTATTTTACAAAAATATACACAGATACAAAGAAGGAATACAATGTACAGAACGAATACGAAATACAATGAAAAATATTACCTACATTTTCCTGTATTTATCTTACAAAGACATACAACAGATGAATATTAACCCCCCCTCTGCTTTGCATTTCAACTTCTAAAAAATGGACATATTGAATTTTAATAGCTCCTAATTGTTTTCCATTCGGAAACATAAATTTCAGCTCAATCGGACTTGTACTTTGCGAGATATACTAGATACCAGCATAGTATTTGAAAATGCTCATTTTAACGCACTGAGCGAAGTGTTTGAATCAAGCGGGATATTTTTCTGACACCTCGGGGATATTTTTTTAGAGGGAATTTTGTGGGAAAAAGACAGTAAAATCACCGCCTTCGAATTCTCCCTGATGCATCTATCAGCCATTTGCCTTTTCAAGCCATTTCTCCATTTCTAATTTTCAAATGTTGATCTTCAAACATGTCAGTGCTAAAAAAAAGTTCAAATGCTAATGCACTATAATCGCTAAAATGAGTTTGATTTGAAGTTAAAAATTAAGGCAAGCTAGACAAAATTCTAAAGTGTAGAGTGGTTAGATAATCTTTGAATTGGTGAAGTCCACTTTTTCTAGCTGTAACGTTGATATTTACCAATCTGAATGTTCTCTAGATAAAGTTAATTTTCAATTTTGCTTACAATGGCTGCCACGGAATTCGAGCCCCGCCTTATAGTTCCCAGGCTGGAGTCTTTAGAGAGGTAAAATATACACTCACTTTCTAATATGATCTCCTGCTACTATTTCTCTTGATATCAGTCACTGACCAAAATATTATGGTAAATGTCTAGTGACTCTAGTGTATATGGGAAGAGGGAAGCTTCATAAATCATACTGCAATTTTCAGACAAGATCATAAATATATATTACTTCTTTCACCTTTTAACACTTTCATTGCCACGTCAGACGTATACGCCTGACACTAATGTTTCCGTTGGGGCCCCGTAAGACGTATACATCTTACACTAGTTTCCACTGGAGCCCTGTAAGACGTATATGTCTTACACTAGTTTCCATTGGGGCCCCGTAAGACGTATATGTCTTACACTAGTTTCCGCTGGGGCCCCGTAAGACGTATACGTCTTACATTGTAAGATCTCGATGACTTTGCTTGAACACCAGTGCTAAAATCTATAAATATGCTTTGGTGATGAAAGTGTTAATGGTTAATGGTCAGTTCACCAGTCTCTGGTGTAATGGTTGTGACTACTGCCTGTAGTCCAGAGATCTTGAGATTGATCCTTGGTTGGGGTTGAATTTTCCAACAGTAAATTCCTGTTCTGTTCCCTCTGTACAATTGAGGATGGCATTTCTGAAAAGAAAAAAAGTATAACAAAAAACAACATAAAAGAAACATATCCATCATTATTATTACTAATGATACTGTTTTCTCTCTCTCTCTCTCATACTCTATAGCTAAGTAACTATAGTAAATTCAAGTCATCTTTTTTTTCTTCTCTGATAGTTTTGATTTTTCTTTTATGTACTTCCAATAAATTTCTATCTTTAGAAATAAAGAGTATTGTGTTTGTTTCATATTTCTGGACACCTTTTCACAACCTCCTGAGTAACTTAGGTTTTGTGTCTCTCTGTTATTTACATTCCTTGTAACACAAAAATCTCTGAAAATTTTGTACACATAGATTAGACATATTGTAGATGGTCCCATTTCAAATTCATAAACCTCACACTAGTGGTTCTTGGAGTTAGAGACCATGGACATTACCTACAACTTTTTACTTATATGCTTGTATCTAATGAAGCCAATTTTGATTATTTTTCGAATGTTCATGTGGATTTTTTTGTTTATGTTGTTTTTTCGTTTTTTTTTTTTTTTTTTTGAATCAGGAAAATCTAGAAGTTCTTTGGAACATTGTAATATTCCTAGAGTGCACAGGAACTTTGCAATGTTTGTGAAATCAGGAATTTCCTGCAACATATAGGGTTTGCCAAGAAAAAAGAACCACTCAAAATATCCAGAGAACAGATTTAAATTTTGAGAAATGCTGAAACACATGTTCAATTTCTACTGGGTTTTGATTTCTCTGGTCCTGCTTTGTTTAAAAAACTCAAACTTGTCTTAAAATACTTTTAATGACAACTTCTTTCCAGAAATGTAAGATTCCAATCTTGACCCCTTTGGGGCCTCCCCTGATAATGATAAAAAATCAAAACCTGTAGAAAATGTTTCCTCCTTGATATAATTGAACACATGTTTCAGCTTTTCTCAAAATTTAAATCCTTCCTCTAGAAATTTTGAGTGGCTCCTTTATTTTGGTGGACCCTGTGTATAAATATGGGAGCTAATTTTATTGAAATTGAATACTGATTTCAAAAATGTTCTACTTTATTGTTATTAGTATCTGTTTAACTAAAATTAATTTCTTGTTTCAGTACTTTAAGTGAAATTTCCTACAGAGAAGCTGTTAAGAATGCCTCAAATTTTAATGCACGGCTCACTGTTGATAGAAAACACAGAAATCCTTTCCTGGATTCTCAAACAGGTAAAAAAAAAAAAACAATTTGAGAAAATGTTTGCTTTTTTTCAGTATTTATTTCAATATGTATGTAGGCGCCTCGTAAATTTCCCCATCTTCCAGGGTCTCCATACCGGATTAAATGAAGAAAAGCGCACTACGTACTATCTTAACTACGGATAATTAATTAGAAGGCGACAAATTATTATTTAACATAAATTAAGTTTATTAATAGAGTGACAAAAGAAAATAAAAGCGAATATTGGAAGCGAATAACTAAAAAAAGGATTGACACGTAATATGGGCAACGGAAGGAGAGCGAGTAACTCCCTGGCTACGTTAAGTCACACTCAGACGTTGATCTCTAAACAAGAACTGAAAGGAGAATGAGACCGATCCCTGGTCTCAGGTTAGGCCTTTGGTTGTGGAAAGATACTCGGGGTGGATCATGAGCTCTTGACCAATGGGATTGTTGAATATCTCCTCTCGTGACATTTCGGCCAAGGGTGAAACTTAGATGATCCATGATTGGATAGCTCTCCTCCCCGATGCCCACATGGCCAGCCCTGACATCTCGAGGTCCCTCTCGAGGAAGTGGTCGTAGTAGCTAGGACGTTGTAAAGTTGTAGACTGATTTCAGGCTGGGAGGGAATGATTGTGTCGAGCTGTAACATAGTCGAATCAAGGTGCAGTTAAGGTCTTATGAAGACACTTTAAATCACCCATGGGGGTGTTTTAAAACTACCAGGGAGGACATGCATCAAGCAATGTCTAAAACAGTAATCGAACTGGATGTTCAAATAATAAGACGCAGTATCACTTGCGAAAGTCTTGTTGTATGCAACAGATGTGTGACTTTATTACAATGGAGGTTGTCCACACCCTTTTGGTGTATGAAAAACATCACAACCTGAACTTTTTTTTTTATTACCACTTAGTCTTTGTTATTTGCTAATGTTGTTTCTTTTTAATAAGAAACAAAAGATTGTCCACACCCTTTTGGTGTCTGAAAAACATCACAACTTAAACCTTTTTATAAAGCACTTAGTCTTTGTTATTTGGTAATGTTGTTTTTAATTAATAAGAAACAAAAGAAATCAGTAGGTTCAATCGTGAAAGATATTGAGAAAAGGGATCCTTAAAAGGGTACAATAAAATTGTGATTTTCACTTTTTCAAAATCACACCGTTTTGTTTCAACGGTACTGGTATTGTTAAGCGACCATTTTTAGCTCAAGGAATTACACTCATCAGAACTCTCGATAACACCCTGAGGGTGGGCTGGCGTTAACATGCGGATACTGAATCGCTCGAGATGGTTCCATCAGAGTATCGCACTCGAAACCACCCCATCAGAGCATACCCAACATATCAAGTCGGCCATTCCTCTGTGTTATGTTTGTTCGATTTTTCTTATTCTGGCCAAATTGGTCAAGCTTCAATAGAAACACATAAATTAATGCAATTTTCTCAAGTTAATGGACAATGTTCTTGGACATTATGATATTTTACACTTCACCATCACTTAGATCTAGTGATGGGTTAATTTCATTAGTGTTAGGAATGAGACGCATGCGATCATGGGGGTACTTAAAGATTCTTTTCCCATCGCTTGATTCAACTTCATATCTGTCATTATCTAGGACCCTTTTAACAATAAATGGACCTCTATACTTAGGATCAAGTTTCGTTTGGTTACGCTCTTCGTTTTTTATGAGTACTGAGTCACCTACGGCAAAAGGTTTAACTTTGGCTTTCCCCTTGTCAAATTGAGTTTTACTGTAACGTGAGTATTTTTCCATCTCGATGCTTGCCCGATCTCTGACCTGATCAAGGTCAATTTCTTCGCGATCACTGATATCGCCTTCAACAATAATAATGTTTCTAGGACGAGATACTCGCCCAAACATTAATTCCATAGGGGAGAATTTTGTGACACGATGTGGGGTCGAATTGATTGCTAGTTGGATTTCGCCGATTGCCTGCTGCCAGGACTTATTTTCTTCAGCTTCCGCGATAGTCAACATGTTTTTTAGAACTCGCATTTGCCTTTCGACTTGGCCATTTGCGCGGCACGCACCGGTTGCAATGAAATGTAATTCTATTTGCAATCGAGAACAGATCTCTTTGAAATGTTTATTTGCGAAGGAGCGCCCTTGATCTACGATTAATAGGGAAGGTGGACCAAACAAATCAATAATATTGGATAATGCACGTGTGGCGCTCTCGGCGTCTATCTTTTTTGTATGAGACAAAATTGTGAATTTGGTGAATGCATCTATGAACACGAATAGGTATTCTTTTGAGTCATTTTTACCGCTCAACTTGCCTGTTGTATCAAGATGCACAGTGTGCCAAGGAATGTTAGTTTTTGGAATGGGGTGAAGTTGTATTTGCTTAGCGCCCGAGTCTGCCTTATTCACTTTGCAAGTGAGGCAGTTATCTACGAATTTTCGTGTGAACTTTGACATTTTTTCGAACCAATAATGGTTGTAAAGAGTTTCAACCGTTTTTTCCCAACCCATGTGGAATAAAGAGTTGTGAATATTATTTACGATTGCCCATTTTAGCGAATGAGGAACGATCGGAAGACATCGGGTTGATCCATTACGTTGTATTTTACGACATAGTATACCAGACCTTATTTCATAGGTATTGCGAATATCATCGTCAATGTTGGAATTTTCAAGCTGATTTTTGATTTTATTTAGCTCCGGGTCTTTGTTTTGCTCGATAAGTAACCAATTGGGGGTGATAGAAATGAGATTAACTTTCCTTTGTTTAAAGGGGACACGTACTTCTGGATCGATAGAATTTTTATCATTGGTGCTACCTGTTTCAATGATTGGTAATAAAGTACAGTTTTCGTTTTTATTCAACGGTTCCAAATTTTGTACTTCGATATTATTTTTAACCGTGTTTGAACAAGAGGGGGATGATAAATTGAAATTTTCTTGTTCTAGATCCAGTGGATTCCTGCTAAGGAAATCTGCGTGGGATATTCGCTCGGCCTTCCTGTATTCAATAGTAAAATTGTAACTTTGGAGGAAACTCCACCATCTTTGAACTCGTGGGATCAAATCTTTTTTATTTTGAGTGGCCTTCAGAGACAAACAGTCAGTTACGACTTTGAACGAATTACCTTGCAAATAGTTATTGAAATGTTCAATCGATTTAACGACGGCCATAGTTTCGAGTTCATAGGAATGATATTTAGATTCGGCAGGAGTTGTACGTTTGCTGTAATCCCCCCAAAAACACCACTTCGTGGTTAAAAAAAAGAAGAACGCCTCACTTAAAAGAATGATTATAATTAGCTAAAAATAAATGATATCAAATTGAGAACACCTTACCACCTTTCTTTCTACATCTCTGCACTCCTCTCTGAATTTATTCCTCTTATGTTTATCTTTCTTTATCTTTTCTAGGGATCATCCCAAACTTGATTTCTCTTTAAATTTACTTGTTCAACGGCAATAAAAAATGGCGGTCGCGGTATGATTTTTCTGAACTTATTTGATTTGAAACGAGAAAATTACACCGCGACCGCCATTTTTTATTGCCGTGCAACAAGTAAATTTAAAGAGAAATCAAGTTTGGGATGATCCCTAGAAAAGATAAAGAAAGATAAACATAAGAGGAATAAATTCAGAGAGGAGTGCAGAGATGTAGAAAGAAAGGTGGTAAGGTGTTCTCAATTTGATATCATTTATTTTTAGCTAATTATAATCATTCTTTTAAGTGAGGCGTTCTTCTTTTTTTTAACCACGAAGTGGTGTTTTTGGGGGGATATCAGTTCTTTTTGTACGAAAGTATAGGTTCATACACTACTGAAACATTATGAATAACAAAAGTACCTAAATAAGCTGGGAAAATGTAAATGTACCAAGTTGTCTTTTTTTTAAGATATAATTTTAGCAGTACGTATTTAATTTTTCTAAGGTCAATATGTATTTGGATCACAGATTTGGCCCCCTGAGTCCCCAAAGTGAGTAAATAATATATAAATTTGCAATGCAAGACCTTTTGATTCTATACTCCACATGATTAGGTTTATCTTTCAATGCTAAATAGACCTCGGAGTCTCCTATGAGGGACACTAAAACACCTGGATTTACAAATGCCAAAGACATTAATTTGTAATCACCTTATCAAGGTGAGGTAATGAGTTCTCTCGCGTTGACCTTTTCTTACCCGAATTCTCTCCGGCTTGTTGCAGGGGTCACCACGAGTACCTCTCCCGGAAATAAGACCATGCTTTTTTACATTAGGTATTTAAGAAAATGAAAACTATAAAATTATCATTTTTATATAAGGATCGGCCTTTTATAAAGAAATCTTTAAAATCTCTAACTAATGAAAGGCAATGCCTTTAGTGTATAGTAGAGTTAGGTAAAATACATAGAAGGCCATGCCTCAGGAATATAGTAGGGTTAGGGATAATACATAGAAGGCAATGCCTCGGGTTTATAGTAGGGTTAGGTAAATATATAGAAGGCCATGCCTTGGGTTTATCATAGGGTTAGGTAAAATACATAGAAGGCCATGCCTCAGGTCTATATCAATGATTCCTAGGTATTTCGATTATAATTTTTATGCTAGGCCTAAACTATGTAGGTATAAAATCAGGTAAAAATGCAAGCGACGCGACGGGAGACAATTTGGTGTTGATAAAACCATGAGCAGGAGAGAACTCGGTGGTGACGTCCCTTATCAATACCTCACGAGGTATGAGTGTACCCCGCACATAATGGACAGAGAAAAAAAACTTCCCTGAAGGGGATCGAACCCAAGTCATCGTGCGTGCAAGCCTAGTATGCTACCCACTTGGCCAAAGTCACTACTTTGTCACAACTTTTAGTGAGTAGCATCGACATTATGAGAGCTAATTCATCAAATTTTATCTCCATCCTACCATGATTGTCCTAAATCAATCTCGTAATGCCGCCACAGGTCATTAGGCCAATTCTGCAACTACTAAAATTTTCCTCACGAGGGTAATGAGGTCGTCATGAAGATCAAATATAAAGATCGGAAAAACAAAACAACGTTAAGCCCAAATTGAAAATATAGAGCTAAAAAATTTCGTCCCCGCCAGGATTCGAACCCATGCTGACTGGGTGGCAGGTCAAGCATTCTACCAATAGACAAAGTTATCTTCTAAAGAAACGGACGGAAAATAAACTAACTAAATTAATACTTGGAAACTTAAACATTAAAATTTTGCAGTGAGAGAGCGAGGTCATCTCGAAAAATACATACTGGCCAAGATCTGACCACTAAGCTAAGGATTCGAAGGTACCTACCCGCCAAAGAAAATGAAAAGGCCACCAGGTGCCACCCAGTGGACCGGATGAAGGAATAAAATCAAAAATTTGGTATCTGCTCATCAAGATCTTTCATTTGATACCACTTAAGATTAGTATTATCCTTCAATTCCCGATTTGGGCTCCCAAAACCCGAGGCCGCCCAAATGGGCCGCCCGCTTATAATTTAGAATTTTTTTTTGGTCCGGGCTCATCTCCATTATATCTTGATCACTTTAGACACCTCACTTAATCTTCAGTGCCAAGTTAAAGACACGAAGTCGGGTCTCAAAGGATCCGTATGAAAAAAAAAAACGGAAAAAAAAAAAAAAAAATTATGAATCTTTTCATGTCTTTCACGATTGTTGGGGGGTCTCGAAAATAGGGTTCCCGGTGGCCTAGGAAGTCAAACAAATAGTCAAATCAACTTATTTTTCAACGTAGAGCCCATTTCTGCAATAAAAATCGCGATTTTTGAAATTCATATTGCACTTTTCGCTGGCTGAAAGTACATGAAATGCATGGGAACTATGTTTTGCGTAACCTTACACTCTGCCGGGCTGTCTCTTTCTTTGTATAGGCGTTCTTCACACCTCGGCCGAGGTGTTTGATAAGCCACAGCGCGGGGTTTACCGTGAACGATATTGATCAGAATACCGGCGTATCCTGCTACTCGCGTCCGTGTGAAGTTCAATAGGTAAATTCGGGTCGAATATTTCTGCCTAATTTCCTCGTGATCAGGAAGCCATTTTGTTATTTTAGAGTCAAGAGAGTTTGCAGTAGCGATCAGTCGGTACAACGGGGCAGCAATTTGAGAGAAGTTTTGAATAAATTGTCGAAAGTACGATGCTAAGCCTAGGAACTGTCGTAACGAGCGAAGGGTTTTTGGAGGAGGTAGTTTAGTTAAAGCGTCGATTTTCTTGGAATTTGGGCGTATTTCTCCGTTTTCGATATTATATCCTAAGTATGTGATACGTTTCACCACGAAAGAGCACTTTTTGAGGTTTAGAGAGAAACCGGCGTCCGTTAAAACCTTGAGGACGGTATCTAATCTGTCTAAAGCTTTATCGGGATTTTCCGCTACGATCAATATGTCGTCCATAAAAACAATTACGTAATCGTGTACGAGGTCGCCCAAGGCTTCCATGAGGGCTCGCTGAAAAACACTTCCTGCGTTGCGAAGTCCGAACGGAATTGCTAAATACTCCCATGTACCGTGATAAGTAATGAAGCTTGTCTTTTCTACTGAATCGGCATGAATGGGAATTTGATGATAGCCACTAGCCATATCTAAAGAGACATAAAAACTTGCGCCGCTTAACCTGGCAATCTGGTCCTGAATCAGGGGTAGGGGAAAATGTTCGGGGATCGTGTTTTCATTTAACGCTCTATAATCCACGCACAGACGATAGCCTCCTGTTCCTTAGGGCACAGGAAAAGCTGGACTAGAATAGGGGAAATTACTAGGTTGAATTACCTTAGCGTCTAACAAGTCATTAACCAATTCTCGAACTATTTTTTGCTTTTCTGGTCCTAATTTGTATGGGCGCTGGAAATTAATTTTAGATGGGTCTTTTAAACGTATTTTCATTTCTCCGGTTCTGACACGAGTTTTTGGTATACCATTGATAAAGAAAGGTTGGTACTTATCCAATATGAAAAATAATTTACGCTTGCCGTCAGGTGATAGATCAGTTACGATAGAGTCGTAAACATTATGAGATGGAACCAAGGCTTCATTGTTTGAAATATTTGAATCGTCACAAAGGACTACTTCTACTCTCTTTTCAGGGTTGTTTGGGGACTCACTTTCCTTTTCTAAACTAGAATTAGAGTATGTTACTAGGTCATTGTCCTTACTTACGGTACCAAGGTTTGTTTGGATAATGGATTCAGAGGGTGACTCTTTTATTACTTCACTAAGTTTACTAGGCTCAATAGGGACTCTTGTTCTTAGATAACACTTATTCTTTTCAATAACCATACTTAATTGATCACTAAGGATTTCTCTACCTATGATAATTGCATCACTAAGGTATTTATCAGGAATAACATGAAATACTATGTTTACATCGATATTGTTTATGGTCACCACTGTTTTAATTTGAGTGGTACTGGGTACTATTGAATTCCCCAAGCCGTGTAAATTTACGGTTTCATACCGACGGATGCCTTGCACATTAAGGGCTAGACTGGCTTCCATAAGGGAGCACTCAGATCCGCTATCAAATAGAAAAGAATACTTCTCACCGTTATGTTCCAGTTGACCCACTGGCTTGGCACTGCAGAGTCCTACTCGCTTCTCCGCCGACCTTCTCCTGGGGCACTTGTTGGCGAAGTGTCCGGGTTGCTTGCAGGCGTAGCAGGTGGGTTCTCTGCTATGTCCTTGAGATGGTCGAGAAGGTGAGTTGGTCGGTCGATCTCGTTCGCTGGAGACTCTCGGGAACCTATTCCTCATGGTTGTGGATGTACTGGTTGTCCTTCCTTTCCGACAGTCATTGGTATGATGGCCGGGAATTCTACAATTTCTGCAGTAGGGCCTCGTTTTTTTGACTTCTGGTTGAAGATCTTGGTCGACAGGGGGACGCCGTTTTCCAGTGGAGAAGAATTTCAATTCCCTAAGCAGAGACTCACGGGAACGTATTTCTCTCGTGCTTGAGAGGTGCTCAATCCTTCTGTCGATCTTACTAAGTATGCCCAACACTAACGAGATACCAATCTCTTCTTTCGACATGTCTTTGAAGCATGAATCGATGGTGGCGAGCGCCTGTACGGCAAATGATGCGTACTATGAACTGTCCTTAGGGGCTGTGCTCAGGAGTGACGTCATGGTAGCGGCAGGGGTTTCGCACTGAATGTACTCTGTAGTAAATAAGATTTTAAACTCCTTCCAATTGAGTTTTGGGTGTAATACCCTTGTGAACCACAAAGCCGCGGAACCTTTCAATGAGTTGCTCAGTGCGAGGATTAAATGACTTCCCTCGCACTGCTGGTTCTGGAAGCACAAGTCCACGGTTAGCAACCAAGACTTGGGGTTTGCCATAGCACTGTCGGGGTTGAATATAGGTAGCGTCAACGGTTGAGGTTTATTTTTCGGAAGAATATTGACTAACTCTCGTAAGAATGTCCTGAGTTCATGACTTGTGGTTTATTGTCTGCTCTCGATGTCGGATCCAACGAATCCCACTTCTGATGTAGGCGCCTCGTAAATTTCCCCATCTTCCAGGGTCTCCATACCGGATTAAATGAAGAATAGCGCACTACGTACTATCTTAACTACGGATAATTAATTAGAAGGCGACAAATTATTATTTAACATAAATTAAGTTTATTAATAGAGTGACAAAAGAAAATAAAAGCGAATATTGGAAGCGAATAACTAAAAAAAGGATTGACACGTAATATGGGCAACGGAAGGAGAGCGAGTAACTCCCTGGCTACGTTAAGTCACACTCAGACGTTGATCTCTAAACAAGAACTGAAAGGAGAATGAGACCGATCCCTGGTCTCAGGTTAGGCCTTTGGTTGTGGAAAGATACTCGGGGTGGATCATGAGCTCTTGACCAATGGGATTGTTGAATATCTCCTCTCGTGACATTTCGGCCAAGGGTGAAACTTAGATGATCCATGATTGGATAGTCTCCTCCCCCGATGCCCACATGTATATTTGTAAGAATTGATCAGTTACTTAAAAAATGATTAAAATGAATGCAGTGTTGCTAATGGTAATAGATTCTTGGTTGACTAACTGACATTAGATAAGTCCAGTTCATTCTTGTTTACAGACTTCATTTAATATTGAAATCAACCTCTTAAAGGATTTTTCTATTCCTTTTCAGGCATAGCACATTCCCCATCATCACTATATTTCAATGAACGTCAGCGGTTACCAGGTCTGAAAGTAGGGCAGATTTATTCTTACCCAGCCAAAAGATGGCGTAAGAAGCGGCGTCAATATTT
>CM044956.1:32699377-32739816 GCA_024516035.1 Bactericera cockerelli
TCAAAAGCTATTATATCACAGAATCTATGACTTCCATGGTTATCTATGGCGTGAACTTCTTCAAAACAGTCATATCCCTTTTTATTCAATTCTTCAGAAATTTTATTTTTTATTTTATTATGGCGAGCTATGACCATGGTATTATTATGGGGGCAACTTCCAAGTACATGGCTTAATATTTCTCTCTCTTTGCCGCAATGACGACAAAGGAGGTTTGGCATGTTACTTCCCGAATTAACACCTGGTACACCTGCAAGATTAGCATAATTGATGTTCATTTTTATTGCTTGGGTCCATTCTGATCCAGATAATATTTTTTTATCAAATATGAATGAATTTTATCATTCATATTTGATAAAAAAAAAAAATATTTTTTTTTTATCAAATTACAAATTCATCGGAAGTAATAATGTAGGTTATCATAACGCCTTCAATATGAATTGTATAAACGGGTATGAAATGTGCGTTAATATTTTCTACAATATCGTACAACTTATTGTATATTATTTATTGAAGGCGCTATGTGTTAGTACCGTAGCACCATATTCCTTCCGAGAAATTCCACTTTTTTGTAAAAAATAATAATGTTTTTTTTTGCTCCGATTTCAATTTCAATATTTCATAACCTCCTGAGCAACTTTGGTTTTGTGTCTGTCTGTCGGTCTGTTAGAAATATTAAAAAGAATATTTTTACGCTCAAACCTCGGAAAATACTGAACGGATTTCGATGAAATTTGTACACATATAGGAGGCGTTTTGTAGATGATTCCATTTTAAATTCAGCAACTTCGCACTACCGGTTCTGGGTGAAAGAGACCATGCGCCTGATGACTAACTTTTTACTTAAACGCTTATATCTCGTGAACTAACCGTAAAAAATTACTTACGTATTTTGCGCAAACTGTCTGCAATAATTTTTTCAACGTACGAGTAAGTACTTCATTGTACTACAACTACAAGACCCTCGGTCTAGGGTACACAGGGGGTGTAATGCGGAACTGTGTGCACCTAGATAACTCTTAATAGACGGGTCCACGTGCACGTGCTTGTGCATGTCCCCGGGGCTGGTAACATTGCATTGCGCATCTTGGAATGTAAGCAAATGACATGGCTAAGTTCTATTAAGGACCGGTGTGAGCGGCAGTGGCGGCTCCTGACTTCAAGACTAGGTGAAGACAAATTATACCCAGAAGTATTGAAAAAATAAAATTATTAATTTATCAGATCTTAGTTCTTATGGTCTCATAAACACAGCCCATTGTAAGTTATGGCTGTTTCCCTGCAGAGCATGGTTTTCTCTCATACCAGTTTTGCATCATATAAGTTTTTATAGTTACTTTTTTAGTGGTGGTTATAGTAATTGGAGAAATTGGACATCCAGTAATCATAATATCTTTCTTATCCTCATTACTTCTTAATCTGAATGGGGTTACTTTTAATGTTTGAACCCCATGATTTTGTGGGAATCTCATTGTTCCTTTGAAATATTGTTATTAGTTATTCATCGTAATAAAAAATATTAACTGAAAGTTGGTAAAAAGGAATTAAAATAAAAATATTAGGATTATACCTCAGTAGATAGGTAGGTACAACATTTTAAAGAGGGGTTAGAAGGTTAGAACTGGGAAGGAAAGAAAGTTAGTTGAAGACTAAAAATTACAATCCAAAAGTGGAAGAAAATCCACCACCAGATTACAAAATAAATCTAAGAAAACATACTTACTACAAATATATTAAATCAGCTTAAATTTCTGTTACCATTGATGTTTAAATGACTATTTATGAAAAACACAGATATTGCCTTATAATTTGAAGTACTTCACTGGAAGCTGTATGCTTAGCTACCTGCAACCTGCATAATTATAATGTTATTACTGACACTGAAAGAAGTACATAGCTACTTCATATTCAACTTATTATGAAAAGCACAGGTCAGATCAGGTAGGAATAATGTTTCTATCCTGTATCAAATACTGGGAAATAACTTTATTAACTAGTTACACCAATTAAAAGTCACTTGATTACCGTTGAAAAGATTTGAAAATAATCTAATAAAATTTAAAAAGTGCGCACCAAGTTTTGTTTACATTCTAAAGATAAGAGATACAATGTTGCCAAGTTAATTTCATAGCTAAATTTCTACAAACTTCAAGAGCTATATTTTAAATTTAAAGAAATCCCTCAAATCATGTAAGACGTATTTATTTATTTAAAAAAATAATACTACACCGCCTGAACAGAATTTTCTCTTGAGAATTTCATTTCAACACGTCTAAATTCATGATTTTTTTTAAAGTGGTTCCATAGTCAGGATCATAAACAGGACCACCATTGTCCCTATTTAAAAACATCTTGGAACAACTAGATACCAGATTATCTTATTTGGCTCAATTTCGGTACCTACATTAAATAATTATTTCCGAGATTTGACTTCAATCGATATGTCCTTTTTAAGACTATAGTAGTTGACAAGATACATAAATAGTTAAAATTTATTGGTATCGGCTATCGTTTAGGAACTATGTACAAAACTAGAACCCAAAAAATGAGAAATAATATCCAAAATTCCTGACACAAAATAATGCTTTCCTAACGCCTACGTTATTATTATTATTATTTATTTTGTTTTTTAATATTACAAGATTGTGCTAGATATGGGAGGCTAAATCATTGACTGGTTTCCTAGGTCTGGCATAATGCTACTGGCAACAATGTTAATATCAAAAACACATGACATCGCACATGGTATGTGGCTTCGTGACATTTCGTATGAGTTCGTGTAGATATTGTAAACTGAATACAACTGAAGACTGTCCTCAGTAGCATATTACATAGATATAGTTCTTGCCTAATATTTCATGATACCTACTTGGAAATACTCAACTCTGATTGGTTGATTCAAGGACAACTGAAGACAATTTCGAATTGTCTTCACATTTGGTGTTCTCCTTGGAAAGTAACATGAATTGTTAAGCAGCATTGATCTATTTTACACAAAGCTTACTCTTTTTTTTTCTTTTTTTTTCTTTGAGTTAAATCAATTGTGCCATGTTCAAGGGATTATGAGTAGTGTTTTCACTGTTCAAAATTAGGTGAAAATGTCTTCAGTGTCTTCACCCGACGAGCCGCCACTGGTGAGCGGTATATCTTACCAAACACTTTTATAATTTCTTATGACAACGCATATGAAAATTATAAAAGAAAAAAATGATCATTAATGATATTAACAACTCAGAAACGTTTGTAGGCTGTGTTGAACCAATATCAGAGAATGACATAAAAAAACAACAACTCAGAAACTTTTGTAGACTGGGTTGAACAAACATCAAAGAATAAGCAACAACTCAGAAAATTTGTAGACTGGTTGGAATTAAAATCAAATAATGATAATAAAATAAAATAACTCAGACACCTTTGTTGACTGGGTTAAACAAACACCAGAGAAATAGTTGGTTTACTACCAGGTCACTATTTACTAAGAAACAACATTGGAGTATACAATGACACCATTGAGTACGATAAATGTGGTGAGGGAACACCCTCTCCCATCCTAATCAAGTCACTCACAAAAATCCAAACTCTTGTATACTCAGGACAAAAGCTGGAAACAAACACTGTGAACTTATATAACACCTGCTAAACTTTTTAGTGCAGCAGACGTTTTTGAAAGTGATGAGTGAGCTGAATGGGGTGCAATAGTTCTAAATAATGGACGCAGCACATAGGAATTTCTTTTAGAAAAGACCCCCAGATATAATGTAATGTAATGTAATGTACTACAACTACAACGCCTTCAAGAATTTTTATTATCAAGAGTACAACAGAAGCTCAAAATTATAGTGCATATTGCATAACTCACTAGTTTCTAGGCGTTTATATAAATTAATATCCATTGCTTCTTTTGTTGTTATAAAATGTAAGGAGGGCATAAATAAATGAAATAGGTACCTAGCTGAAATTTGGTAAGTTTTTTTCTTCTCATGAGTAAGTCCAAAAGATAACCTTTTGGATATCTAAATATAAGGTAGATAACCTTAAATTTAGAATGATCTATTTTACTTTACAAAATGACCCTCTAACCTTTGTAATTTAAATTTGTTGTTGATGGGGTCACTATTTTTAATTATCAACCGCACCATGGTACACTTAGTTCAAGGTATTTGAAAATTTAACATTAGGTACTAAAAGAATATTAAATATTCGTTAATTTCATATTAAATTTCCCTTTTAACTAAATAAAATGTTAGATTTCTTAAATTAATTTTGCTACCTGCATGTTAGGTACATTGCCTCATGCAAATGGGATGGATCAAGTCTATCTATCACCTGTGATTTTAACCCTTATCTTGGCAGAGAATTTTAATTTTTCATTTATTTTTTGAAAAAGTAAAAGAGGATGATAATTGGATGGAAGAGGTCTTTAAATAAAGCGTAAAAAAAGAACATTTAAAATAAATAATTTTAAATGTTCCGTTTAGGAACAAATGCTTTAGGATTAATTTTGGGCCAATAGAGTAAAAAAAACTGATGGTATCCATATGGACACATTGCCAAGATAAGGGTTAATTGCCTTGTAAATAAAAATAAAAAGTTTCCAAGACCCGTAAATTATTTCCTAGAATGGCAAATATTTATAACGCCACGGAGGCTGTGAGATATATATATAATATATAATGGCAAATATTTATAACGCTATAATAGCGCTATTTATTTATTTTGCTCGTTTTCTTCAATAGCTTCAGCTTCATCATTTTCGTTCTCATCTATCGAGTCAGAACTGAAGTCCTCTTCCTCTTCTTCCTCCTCCTCATCTTTGTGGTCGTCTCCCAACTCATCCATGTACTTGTAAATGGAAAAGTCATCGAATGGGGGTGTCATCAGAGAATAGAGACATCCTAATTTGACGTGATTCCTTTGGTCTGTTATTCTGAACCGGATCTCTTCGAGCTCATCTGTTGATCAATAAAACGGGGTTGGGTGGAAGAGATTGCCACAAAAAAAATCTGGTGTAAACATCACACGACTTTCCTTATCCCCCCAAAAGGAGTCGAATTCCGCCACTGGTGACTCAATGGTAACAGAGAATTAAAAACCAATGCCAAATTCGTAATCAGCACTTTAAAATCATTGAATTTGATATGTCACAACCCCCATCTAGGATGAATAATAAAAAAGTTAGTCAAAGCGGGTCTCCCCAAAATACCGGTAAATTGGGGCCGAGGTCCAAAAAGTTCAAGATATCAAAAAAATGATCAGAATAGACTCCTATTATTTTTTTATTCTAAGAAAATGTTGTTCTCTAACTTTTTTTGTATCTTTAACCAATTTAAAGAAGTGGCGCTTGCGGCTAAGATTTGCGGCCCTGTGGCCGCAGAATGCGGCCGATTTCAACCAAAAGTTTCGTGGTTCGTCTGGTGTATAAAATTAGTTACCATACCAAAATTTCAAGTCTCTAACTCTTACCGTTCTTGAGTTATCCTGTTCACAGACAGACAGACAGACAGACAGACAGACAGACGGACAGACAGACAGACAGACAGACAGACAGACAGACAGACAGACGCACGGACCAATGGCTGAAAACCACTTTTTTGGTATCCTGAGGCTATGATTCGTCCAGAAATGTGAAAAGCTGGGTAGGTCAAATTTTCGACGAATACAATACTTTCCTTATTATAGGATAAGGAAAGTAAAAAAACAAAAACAACCCCGCCATTTAGTTATAATAAAAGAACGAAAGAGAGAGAGAGAGAGGGAGAGAAGAGAGAGATAATTGATAATAACACCTATTTTATAAAGTCTATACTTCCCTACTACCTATATATTATCAGAAGTATCATAACACCTTGTTTTCAAACACTTTGACATATGCACTGAGAATATCTAAAGGTACATATTGGTATTGTATTATTGTATTCGTTTTTCTAAACGTATACAGCAATTTCAAAAAATGTATGGAATTCGATACAGATTGACAGGACAAAAATTACAGCTCTTATCGTGTTACATATTATATTGTGATCCATCTTAGCCCTCCTCAAGATTGCTTAACTTCAAAGTTTTGAGTAAATTAATAATAATAATAAAGAAAATCTAGCTGAATTTATCATATTATATACAACAACAAAAAAGTTTTCTAAGCTAGCATCCAAGGACTCTTTGAAAGCGCCGCAGCCAATTTTTAAGGACACAATGAAAAGTGTACAGGAAACCTATACAAAACAGAACTTATAAGCACTTGGGTGTTGGGTAGCGCTGCAGGCAAGTTTTTGAATGTTCATGGTTAAAAATATCTATCTATAAAACCGATCCAAAAAGTATCGTTTGTCTAACACTTGGGAAAATTTAAAGAGCGCGACTGATTATGTTGGTACTTGCTATCTGCTTTATGATGGTGATGTAGCAATAGAACATTAACAGTAATAAAAATTGTGATAGGTACAATGCAATAAAATAGTGATATTCTTTACTCTCCTAATCACAATATTTTTATTTCTAACCTGGTGTGAAGTATGGCATTTTTTCTTCCAAGAATGTCTTGAGTTCCTCCCAAGCAATCACCTGTGTGCCATCGACATCTAACTTTTCAACAACTTGTTTTATCTCAGCTTGACTGGGAGGCTCAAACTGACGCCTCTTTATCTTTTTCGAAATAATCTGTAAAATAAAAGAAATTGTTCCTTATTTTAAATGACCACTTACATTCATAATAGCTTCTTTTAGTGGTCTAGATTTACATTTTAATAAGTAAATGATTTTCCTAAATGAACATCGGCTACGGGAAAGCAACTGAGGCAACTTTATAATAGAGTATAACAGACTATTATTATAAATATACTCGTATTACTCTTAATTAGATAAAATTTACATTATAAATTGTAAAAAGAAGAAAAAAAAAAAGAAAAAAAAAATAGATTGACCAAGGAAACAAAAAGAAAATAAAGCTAACCTCCTACCTAAAGGGTGGGGTTATTGCCTGAGACAATCTCTTCCACCCAATCCTTACATTAGTAACCAACATAAAAAAAATTGGATCTAAAGTTTTCTTTTAACAAAGATCAATTGGTTTCCATTTTTAGGACATATAATACAGACCAATTTTTTGTTGTTAATCTGATGAGTTCCCGCGAAAGTGTCCTGTTTATGAAAGTTTCTTATTGAATAATAATTGAACAGTGTATTGAAAACTTGTGGAGTAAAGGGACGCTTTAGTTATAATTAGGAAGTATAATAAATTGGTAATTTCTTGTTGCTAAACCTTGTGGTTCTAAACTTGCAATGTTAACAATCCAGAACATAGATCCGGTATCTGTGGTTTAAAAATAATTCATTTGAAAATGAATAGAATATACGAGTATTTCTCAACGACTACAAAATTTCAAGAGCCAACTTTTCAACTAAAATTGGAAAGAGAAAAGAGACCATCACTCCCCCAGCTGTAGCCAAAATGGCTACAACAACAACAACAACATGATGTAATATTAAAAAATAATTCAATAACACTACCTTGCAAAGTATAACGCACGGCAGAATGTTTGGTTTGGTGTATTTCTTTCTCGATATTTTTCGAATGAATTCCAAGAGCTCAGGCTTGCTGAAGCAGCAGCCCAGGGAAGACAGGAAGAAGGGAAGCATCTTGATGTTGAATGATTCCGAGCCTGCAACTAACTCAGATGCGCGGCGTGTGATTTCCTGGGTGACACTTAGCACAACTTTTTTTTTTGCAAATAGATCCATTTAGAGTGAATTATTTTGGTCTATTTTAAGATCTGAAATAAATTTTTTGTGTGTTAATAATGTATTGTGTTATATATCCATTCTTACAACACTCATGGACACGGAAAGTAAAGTAAGTGATATACCAAAACCTAGGAGAGGACTTATTCATGTCATATTTGACTGGTTCCAAAGAGAAAGGTCCTAATGGCCAAAATTTTCAAAATCGGGTTTTGATGTATTCGTAGCCTACATAATGAAATACATCTGTTTCCATGCTGGCAATCAAATTCCTCAAGTTTCAACTGAAAGAGCTTATATACAAAAGGTGCCAATAAAGAAAGAGAAAATTATTAATATGAAAAAAACTCTTGCAAAAAAAAAAAAAAAAAAAAAAAAAAAAAAAAAAAATCCGTACAAAAATATTGGTTCAAAAATTCAAACTTTTCCTCTTTTTCTGGTTAGATCCATCATAAAATTGTCTGTTTATTGATTTATTTTTACCCTGGCAGGTTCCAAAGTGTATTGAGAGAAAGGGCCTAATGTTAGTGTTCCAGAGAGAAATGGCCTAATGTTAGTGTTCCAGAGAGAAAGGGCCTAATGTTAGTGTTCCAAAGAGAAAGGGCCTAATGTTAGTGTTCCAGAGAGAAAGGGCCTAGTGTTAGTGTTCCAAAGAGAAAGGGCCTCATTCCACAAATTAAAATTGGTTATTTCTGTTATTCTGTGAGGTTAAAAAATGTGTTTTCTCTTGAATATAGTATCTTAAACAAAAATATTTTGTCTACTATGAAAGCTCAATCCGCAAATCAGTTTTATCTAGTTTTCTAAAAATTTGCATTTGGGTTATTAGGCCCTTTCTCTTTGGAGCCATTCAAAATTGATCCTAATATACATAATCTTATTCCATCACGGATCGCTACGCTGTTCAAATCAAAGTAGCGAGCAGCTTATTTTCCCTGACATGGCTCTGAACTTTAGCTGAGTGTCAGTGCGCTACTTATAAAACAGGATTAAAGGACTCTTCAGACTGTTCCATAACTCGGAGTATAGTGCGCTGTGATTGGTTGAAACTCCGAATTGAGGGCGTCTCTTAAGTTTAATCCTGTTTCATAATTTGACTCTTACAACCAGTTCCCACCTACTGATCTTTTCCCTTCAAGATTTTTCTCATCAATCTTCCCCCACCACGTCATGTACAAATTTTGGAGGTTTGGTTGTTATAATGTGATTTCACGATCTCTAGTACAAAAATTGAGTTTTCATGCTGACCTCGTAAAAATGGGCTACAGCGGCCTTTTTCCTTGCTGCGAGCACATAAAACTGGACTAGCTTGGGTTCTGGTCCGCAGTCAAAAAAATTTCTCTCATCAACGAGAAAAAATTTGTAACGGGAAAACTATTTGTTAGTAGGAACCTTGTGTTACTTGCCCACGGTGGCTACAAATTCTCGGAAAAGAAGATAAGTTTACAGCTCACGTTTACAAGTGTTTACGGCTGAATGCTGGAATTTTGGGTGGACTAAGGAACTATGTACATTCGAGGCAGGCCGACGTTGTAATGGCCAAGTATATATTTTATACCTTTGATCTATCTGTTAGGCTCAACAGCCAAAAACGTTCTTTGAGCGAAAAAAAAGCACAAAACACGATTCCGATCTGGTATCTTCCAAATTCTCAGAGCACGATTTTCGGCTATTGAGCAAGCTTAAAAGGCTCAGTGGACTATATCTAGCATGCAGTTTTGCTATGTTAGAAATCCTGAAATCGGTCCTTGAAACACAAAGAGAAGACAAAAACACGAACACAATACTTCTTCCGATTTCTAATATTAGATTTTTTTCGGAAGTAATACTAAAATAAGAACGCCAGATGGTGAACTGGTCTTTTTGAGAAATATTGATATCCGATGAGCGGTGTATAAGAAATGATAGATTAGGTGAACTCTGAAAAGCTGATAATTTACCTGTGACA
This sequence comes from Bactericera cockerelli, assembly GCA_024516035.1. Taxonomy (NCBI): domain Eukaryota; kingdom Metazoa; phylum Arthropoda; class Insecta; order Hemiptera; family Triozidae; genus Bactericera; species Bactericera cockerelli. The sequence continues at coordinate 32,709,063 of CM044956.1, forward strand.
TTCCCTTATTAGAATGTCAAAAATCAAAAATCCACCTGAAACAGCGTCTCAGCCTGGCGGTGCAGAGGGGGAATGCAGCAAGTATGCTTTCGGCTCTTCCCTTAGATGAGTTTGTAGAAGTCTACGATCTGTAATTTTATTATTGTTTTATGTACTTTTAAATAAATATAAATATTTCAATGTTTTTCCATTAGAAAAAAAAACTGATAGCGGATTCGAGAGGATCAGAAGAAAATCTTTGACGTAGGAGTCATCGGTTTTCGGCTATCTGGCACCGTTCTGCCGGTATCTGTTCAAATTTTTCCTTAGATTTTTTTTTTGTTGCTAAAATACCGAAACTTCGTCTCCCAGAAAAGTTCTATATTTTCTATTAGAAAGCCCCATTCGCCTGGATCTGTTTCCACCCAGGGATGGATTCAAACCCATCTTATGCTCTTATACTGTGAGAGTGTCTTACACATAAAAAAAAATCCCACCAAAAGGTTCTTCAGGGTAGAGTTTGAAAAGTGCTCTACTAACTGACTCTACTCAAAACGAAAAATACGTAAGTAGGTAAGTATGATGAGCCAGAACGAAACGAGTAAAAAGATCATCATCATCATTGAGTAGCATCATCGTGTTCGATGATTGACAAACTTTGATATTTTCATCAAGTTTATACAAGGAGGCTAATAATTAACAAGGGCCCCCAGAACTAAGTTAATGAATGTCTGGTGTTTGCACTTCTATACTCACTACACTGACTTTGCTCAAGGTGGCTATAAGCATATATTTTTTTACTCAATAAGCATATATTATCTTTCTTTTAAGAATCCTGATACTTACATGATAAAGTTGATGTGTATAATATAATAATATATTTATTTAAAAGTACATGAAACAATAATAAAATTTTAGATTGTAGACTCAGCTGAGGGAACAGCCGAAAGCATACTTGCTGCATTACCCCTCTGCACCGCCAGGCTGAGACGCTGTTTAAGGTGGAAACAGCGTGTAAAAGTTAAAAATACAGACTTTATGCTTTAAGTATGCTTTTACACTATTAGCTCAGGTTGGCTAGGGACGTGGAGATGCCAGTCTACAAAAACAAATTCACATTATCCTATTTGTTATGTACTGCAACCGTCTTGGTATTATAACAAAACTCTTCGCATTGCAAGCTTCTACCCCGTCGGTATTAATGAAACGAAAATGGACCTGGCTTGTAGGTATCAGTAAAAAACCGTCCGTCTTAGGCTTAGACCTAACTGATTTAAAATATCCAAGAGTTTAATCTGAAAGCAATAGGTGAAATTTGAAATATTCTAAACTCAAATATTTTTTTCTCAATAATTATTCTCGGTTATTACAAACAACTCAATAATTATATTATCAGGACTCGGGTGGCCCAAAACTTTCAGTGTCTCATTTAATAAAATTACTAATTTCATTCATATTTGGACACATTGAAAGTCAAGAAGAAAACTATGAGATCAGAAAATTATAAAGCCTGAGGTGGGGGGAATGGAAAAAAGAGGGAGGCCCTAAGCTTAGGTTAAAAGACAAAGTAGAGGAGGACTTGAGAGAAGGGTTGGGACGACCTAACAGAAACAAGTTGAGAATAAGACTTCGTCAAACCAACGCAGACCCCAAGTCGGTTTGGGACAAGGTAGAGTGAAAGAAGGCTATTTCCATTTAAGAAGCAATTCATGACTCATCGCGCCACAACACAACAGATAGAGGTACAAACCATCTGCCAAATAATCGAGTTGTAACTGAGATGAGATCTTCATTTCTTTCCATCAATAACATGGGACATGAAAGGAGCCTAGACATTGGAACTGGGCGTCCATATAATCCTCTCACCACCGTGATTTAGGTATCAATACCTATCTCACGGACACGGAATTATTATTATTATCAATAAAATCCTTGAAGCACTGAAGTCCCCGACACCAGACGTGTGGACAGTATGGACTTAGCACAAGGACGGAGAAGCACGCGGTACGCCATCACCACTAGAACTATCGACCACTAGAAGACTCAAGTCCTTGGGTCCTCCTCTAAGCCACACCCCGACCTAGGGCTCGCGACGCAGTGGAACGCAGCGTGAGATAGTCTGGCTTAATATCCCGGCCCGGCGATGTAGGTAGTTCTTATCTACCGAGCCAGAGATAAACACAGCTGATAAGGCGAGCACTACTGATGAAAATAAAATCCTTATCAGTAGGAAAAAGCCAAATCTAGTGTACTTGTTGAAAACTTGCCAGGGATTGGTCGAGACAAAAAGTTCAACTTTCAGCGCTGAACTATCCTCAACAAATTTCCCCGCGATTTTCAAATATTCTTGCAGTGAAGTCAGTTTTATTTTTCATATTTCGCGTTTCGCGCGTTAGTTGTTGCTAAGGCGCTTGTCTAAGGAGCAGTGCACTCTTTATCAGTTAAAAATTTACTGTCAAATAAAAAATTACGTGATTTTAAAGTTTTTAGTTTTAGCTCTAAGAATACTTCAATAAATACCTGTAATTATATTTCCTACTGAAACTCTTGCACCAAGGATTTTTTTCTAGTGATTTAAAAGAAAATCCTCATGAACTCAAAAGTTCATCATTGTATGCAGAACTATTCTAGTGCTAATTCTGTAGAGTTTTAGCCATAAGTTATAGTTTTTGGACAAGCTTGATTCACTTTATAGTGGGTAAATACGTTATTTTTACTTTTTTTTCTCGTAATAATCCCACCTATTACTGATAATTATGTACTTTAAAGAATAGAGTTTTTCGTGTAGGTACCATCTAAATGCCCATCTAAATGCTCGTCTTCTAAAACCCACGTGGCCGGTATCCCTGTCTACTCTGAATATCTAACATTCCAATGCTTAATAGAAGATTCATATAATAATATTTCGAACATTTGCTAAATTGTCCACGATCTTTTCACAAATCCTAATAATGTAATCTCTTAGTAACAGCTAACAGTAATTCAATATAGTAACAGTTAATAGTAATTCAAATATTCGATATAGTAACATTAATATAGATATGAAACCCAGACAACCAAATTAACAAGCAAAAACCTTTGTTTTAAAATCAAGATTATGACACAATTAAAATTGATTAAATAGGAAACGGATAATTTTTTCTGGGAAGTAAAATCGCCATTTTTATTTTCCAAGAATTATTGTTTTATAGTTATTTTTATTGCTAAATTTATTGGGGTTTTCGAATAACATTGTCAAAATCAAATTGAGAACTTATTAGTGATAGATTGCTAAAGACAGTCTAAAAAAATATAAACATATTCCGCCAAGATGTTTTTGCGATTGAAGTTGTGGTTTTTTTAATTATTAATTTTCTTTTTCTCTACTAAACTAGTTGCAATCATACGTTGTTAAGAGAATATAGTAAATCTTTTATAACCCAAATATTATAATATCATCGAATCCGCTGTTTTAAAACTGTCATATACTGTAGTAGGATAGTTCACAGTGATAGCAATGTCCTCAGTGGCTCTCGCCCTCAGCTGGTAACTCCTGATCTCTTATCCGTCGGAGGGAAGCTGCGTCTTAGTGGAGTTCCTGCCATGTCCAGAAGGAAACAAAGCAACCCAAAAAACCCCTTAAAGGTTAGCTAAAAGTATTTTGGTAAATGTTGTAATTTTTTTTCTTTCAAATTACATATTCGAGGAAGTGTGTCATTGATTTTCTTGCATGTAAACCAATCTCAGTGCTTTATCAGACTTGGAGGTAACTCAATATAACCTCAAGGATGGAGTTCGATTCCTGGTCACGTCACAATTCGTCACATTCCCGGAAGCTGAGTGGTCTGGTATCAAGAAGTTATCCTCCCCATGTGGGATTTCGACTTAGTCTTGGGCTCACTGGTAAATACTGCTGAAACAGTGGTACTAATAAAGGTAGTACTAGTCGGGCAATATAAATAAGGATATATTATAATAATAATAATAATAGAAAATCTATAAGGGCAAAGTTTTATAAGTAAAGCTATTAAGCCCAGAATATAAATTATTAGTATATAAATGTCAAAAAAACAATTGTACGATATAATGATTTCTTCTTGTGCCTTGCATGTGTGCGTGTAACCGATTGTCTAATACCCATCTTTCATATATGTGATATTATTTATTAGTTGAAATCAACTTCAACAACTGTTTCAATAAGCATTAAAATAATTCAGTGGATCGACATTTTATCCTTAAACTGCATTTCTGCAAAATATCAGCTGCAATATTAGCCTGAGGATTGCTTAAAGTGAGTAGAGCAAATAGAGGTAGGTATACGAAAATCAGTCTAATTTTTATAAACCATTGGATTTCGAAATACACTGCCAATCATGGATACAATACTTTCTCGTGATTGTGGTTCACATTGTATATACTTGGCAAATATGAGATTTTGTACTAAAATAACTTGTGTCTCCAAATAGCTTAACCGATTTTCTTCAAATTTGTTTTAATATGGTAGATCACCCATTTTTCTACATTCTAGATCCTACAAAAAATTCTGTACCGGGAAGATATAGACCTTATTTTTACACTTTTTTGTCTAATATTTCGGATTTTATTAAAAAATCATTAGTGGTCAGGCGCATGGTCTCTATCACCAAGAAACGCTAGTGCGGAGTTGATGAATTTAAAATGGGACCATCTAAAAGTCTCCTATAAGTGTACATAATTTTGACAGACAGACACAGAACCAAAGTTGCTCAGGGATTATGAAACATCCAGAAATCGGAGTATAAAAATATTTTTTTTACAAAGACGAACACAATACTTCCATTTTCTAATACCTTAAAGAAATTTTACGGAATTAAAAAAGCATTTTTTATAATAATTTCCATTGAATCAGGAAATTTATTAAAAAAATAATTACAAAAGCATTTATTAAAAAAAAAAAAAAGTAAATGTAAGGTTCTAAGCTAAACTACACTACCCGTGATAGTAATTATCCTCAGGCTCCAAAGCAAAAAGTACCAACAATGCTTACTGTACTGTACTGTATTAAACAATCATTATAAGGAAGGTACAGAAATTCTCTTATCACTGAAACAAACAACACAGGGGTCGCTCTCTTTCTATTTTATCTTTCTCTTTCTCTATTGCTCACACACGACACGTATCTAACCTGTAATGTTGTATTTGTTATCCATCAAAGATACGGGTATTAATGCTTCGGACCCCAGACTTCCTTCCCCCCGGGTCCTCATATTTATTCCTCACAAACTTTATCTCAAATTTTAAAACTGCCCCTTCCTCTCTATCCCCACCCCTTTAATCCTCTCTCCTCCTCATTTATAACACTGTTGTATGCTGTAGAGAAAGAAAGCTCTTATCAATTTTCTCTTCATCACACTTCTCTCTGTTTTCTCTTCATCACACTTCTCTCTGTTTTCTCTTCATCACACTTCTCTCTGTTTTCTCTTCATCACACTTCTCTCTGTTTTCTCTTCATCACACTTCTCTCTGTTTTCTCTTCATCACACTTCTCCTGTTTTCTCTTCATCACAATTCTCTCTGTTTTTCTCTTCATCACACTTCTCTCTGTTTTCTCTTCATCACACTTCTCTCTGTTTTCTCTTCATTACACTTCTCTCTGTTTTCTCTTCATCACACTTCTCTCTGTTTACTCTTCATCACCACTTCCCTCTGTTTTCTCTTCATCACACTTCTCTCTGTTTTCTCTTCTCACACTTCTCTCTGTTTACTCTTCACTCACACTTCTCTCTGTTTCTCTCTTCATCACACTTCTCTCTGTTTTCTTTTCATCACACTTCCCTCTGTTTTCTCTTCATCACACTTCTCTCTGTTTACTCTCATCACACTTCCCTCTGTTTTCTCTTCATCACACTTCTCTCTGTTTTCTCTTCATCACACTTCTCTCTGTTTACTCTTCATCACACTTCTCTCTGTTTTTCTCTTCATAACACTTCTCTCTGTTTTCTTTTCATCACACTTCCCTCTGTTTTTCTCTTTCATCACATTCTCTCTGTTTAACTCTTCATCACACTTCTCTCTGTTTTCTCTTCATCACACTTCTCTCTGTTTCCTCTTCATCACACTTCTCTCTGTTTACTCTTCATCACACTTCTCTCTGTTTTCTCTTCATCACACTTCTCTCTGTTTTCTCTTCATCACACTTCTCTCTGTTTACTCTTCATCACACTTCTCTCTGTTTTCTCTTCATCACACTTCTCTCTGTTTTCTCTTCATCACACTTCTCTCTGTTTTCTCTTCACACACTTCTCTCTGTTTTCTCTTCATCACACTTCTCTCTGTTTACTCTTCATCCACACTTCTTTCCATTTTCTCTTCATCACACATTTCTTGTTTTCTGTTCATTACACTTTTCTCTAAACAGATATTTATAAAAAAAGGAGATTTTATAAAAAAAATTAGTTTTATTTAATTAAGTGATTGCCAAAATTAACAATGAAAATAATTGTCAATCCTCTTAAAATTTATAGATATCCAATAATTTCAAATTTTATTTTCTCTTCTGTATGGTCTTAGATATACCTACAGACCTACGTACTGAAAAAATACCAAAGCTTCCATTATTTTTCATCACAATATTTTTTTGGTCTGCAATGATCTCGTCGGCAAATTGTGCTAATTTTAATCTAATCATGCGCTCTGAATGTTTACTATTGTGGGGCCGACGTGGGCCGCGTATACAACCCAACGCGATAACATGACCAATAAGGCCGCCCGCCGGTAACAATCACAAATCCAAACGAATGACCATAAGCACAACAAAGATAGTCGACGATAATAAGAACTTAGTTTAGTCTGTATCACGTATACTTATTCATAGTGTTAGCCTTATGGTCCATTAGATAGGGGGATATTAACATGTCCATAATCATATTAAGGGCAGTATGAAACCTACTTAGATAATAGCCAGTAGTATATCAGTTAATTTTATAATATTATTCATTTAGGCCAGTGTATACTTTACAATGATAGTGGTAGTGAATTAGACCCCGCATTGTTCCCTATCGCACAATAGAGGGCCAAATAGAGGTGCGCTACCTTTCTCCCTATTAGTGGTTAGGATAGAAAAGAGATATCTTCTCTCCACCCTACCGGATTATCACAGCAGACTTTGGCCAGTGGTGTGTATGAGTTGCAGGGTAGGGCGATTTCCCATTAAAACAACTAACCTGGAGTCTGGTGCTAGGAGCCTACTACCTTTCTCTTCCTAACAAAATGCATTCCTCTCATCCTTGACCAATCTCTGGAATTCACTTCTTTTGAAATCTGCAGCTCTCTAAATTTACCTCATTCCGTCACTCACTTCTGCATGCAGTCAATAACGGTCACTATACAACTAATTTCTAATCCTCGTCCTATACTCCTTTTTCTACTTCCTTATCTAACTTCTCCCTTCACCGACAGCAAATAGAGAAGGGCCTTTCAACAGGAAGCACTCTCACTCTCAAAATCTCTAACTGTATCAAACAATTTATTTAATTTATTGTTGTATTTCTATTTGTATACGGGTCCGCCAAAAAAAAGGAGCCACTCGAGATATCTAGAGAACGGATTGAAATTTCGAAAAAATGTTTAAAATACGTGTGCCATTATAGGGGTAAACATTTTCTACTGGGATTTGATTTTTAATCTATACTGGGGCGTTCAACTTCGGAATCTTAAATGGAACTACCCTCTTTGGTATACATTTCTGAAAAGTAGTTGACAAAGTATTTCAAGACAAGTTTTAAGATTTGTAATCAAAACAGGGCCGTCCATATCGTTCATTTCATTTCACAGGTTTCAGTCTTTTTTTACAAGAAATTAATTTTATTTTTGTAAAAATTGTTAAATTTTTACAAAAAATAATTTTTTATGCCTTTTTGGACACCATGGCATTACCAGGAGAGGTGGCTATGGGTCATTTTTTTCTAAATAGTAAAAAAAATATTCGTGTTTGAGTGATTTTTTTTTTTTTTTGCTAAATAAAGTTCTGAGGCTTGTTGTTCAATCTAAATTTCACGCGGGTTTTAACATTCTCACATTAATTTGATTTGACTGTTTTATTTTAGATTGAACAACGAAAATCATTGCATTTATTTTGCAAAAATTACACTCGGAAAATGATAGTTTTTACATTATTAGAAAAAATGTTGAACCTTTGACACCTCCCCTGGCAATACTAATGGTATGAAAAAGGCATACTATGTTTAATTATTTCAAATTAAAAAAAAACATTTATTTAAACAATTTTCACAAAATAAATTTTTTGAGATAAAAAACTGAATAGTCTGAAATGAAATGTTACAATGGTCTTCGCCCCGGTTTTGGTTCAAAACCTCAATTTTATCTTAAATACTTTCTTATGTCGCAAATTTTCAGAGATTTAATACAAACAGGGGGTTCCATTTTGGATTCCGAGTTCCATGTGGTTTCCCGAATGATGAAAAATCAAACTCAGTTTAAAAATGCTTCCCTCTTGAATACGGGGGACACATGTTTTAACATTTTTCAAAAAAAATTAATCGGTTCTCAAAGATTTTTCGAGTGGCCCCTTTTTTTTGGGGGGGACCCTGTATATTAAGTTATTATTAAGTTTTGTATATTAAGTTAAACCCAATTAAATGAGACTTTATTTTAAACTGCAAGAAAAAAGGGGGGACTCTTTGGGCCTTAGCCGGCGGTATTATTTTTTTTTGCCCCAGGAGGATGATATTTTCCAAGTTCACTATTTCGTCAGGAGGCCTCAGTTGTCAGGGCCGACTTTCACATTAAATTTTTATTTCCTAACCGCGCTCCCCTGTCAATATTTTCACTGACATCCTCTCCATTGTACATCACCCCAAAAAAATTTGGGGTAAAAAGGCGAGAACCTAAAATGTAATAATAACTTTTTACAAAAACCCCTTTTGTTGAGTTACCCCTGTCTGATTAAACCACAAACGGCCTAAGTACAATATTATGGAGTCAAAGTAAACAAAGCAAAACACACTAAAGAGTTTTGCTGATAACTTTGAAATGATAAAATTTTCATTATTCCTCAATCTAATACTGCCCACTTCATTGTTAGCTAGAAAATAAAACGACTTTTCAAATTTTGAAAAGAAGTGGACCCTCCCCTGGTGAAAAGGTTTGGCAATACCTATACTCACGGGGACAGGGGTTACTTCGAAACATTTATTTTATTTAGAACAACAAGTATGTACCCGTTAATTACTAACTACAGGGGATAAAACACACCTCTTTGTCAGCTATTGTTGAATATTATAAAATTTGCAAAATATTTCATGAGGTCAGAGCCCAAAGAGGTAGTGAAAGTCAGTATTAAAGCTTGGTTGATTTTAGATGGTAAAATCGAACGGCATTTTTTTAAAAACCTGAGTGAACAGGTCGAACATAACCTTTTTTTTGGGAAATTTGGCGTATTCCGTAAAATTTGATATAATTTTTTGTAACTGAGTTTTTCCAGACACGTATCATAAAATAACCTGTCCTTTTTCAAAATGATTTATTTTATATATTCTTATTAGTCCCCTTTCGTCTACTTGATATTCACATTTGCTACAATTTCCATGGGATATAGAAATACTCCGAAACTTAAGCCCAGCACAACCTAATCTAGTGTCTCACACCTTTGATGCGTGGTATCGGCCCGAATCCGGAAGTCCTTCCGGGTGCTTGCTGATTTATGCGGGAAAGGATTCTGCCCTCTCTTTATTTCTTTTTCTCTTAATATAAAAAATCCATAGTAATATATTTTTTAATACTATCCCAGTTCTCTGTCGTTTGAAATTTTTTCCTAAAAATGTCAGGAACCACCACAAAAAAATTTGAATCAAGGATTTATCTGTTATTATTCGCCTACATAAAGGAAGCGATTTAACTGTTTACATTTTTTTTGTAAAATTAACTTATTTCATAGGTAGTTAACATAGGTTTCCTATATTTCTGTAAACTTGTCATTTGGGGTTTGGTCCAAGAGTCCAAACATTTATTCACTAGTAATTGATACTCTTCACCAAATCCCCAAGTCGGTACTTATACATACTAACATTGATTCCAGAACTCCCACTACCACAACGTAACCTCTAGAGGTGTTCTTGTATAATCCGGGTGTACCACATATTTATCTCCGTTATCTTTCTTAACTTGAAATTGGAAGCCGCCGCTTTTTCTCAAAGACGCCTTTGAATGTGAGCCAAAAGGGGGTTTTTCCCCCCGAATGCAAGACTCTGGCAGATTATCTATGATGCATTTCCATATAGCATGAAATAATGGAGGGTTCCTATACTGGGTGTTGCAAACTTATTCTCCCCTTTGTGTTCCACCCCGTAACTGGTTTAAATATAACGGACCGGTTGGTGAAAAAACAGGTTGTGCTTTAATTCATACACACACAAGTATTTTTGTTACATCCGGGGGGTTGAAGGAAGTAAAAAGTTCAAGTCAGCATTGGGTTGAGGATGGTGCAGTTGTAAATTTGTGTGTAAAAAAAAAACAAGGATTGTTGATTTAAGATGACAGAATACTTTACAAAAAAATCTTCTTTAACTTTAAATACATAACTGCATTGGTATCAAAGTTCAGTTATCGCACTGCTTTTAGGGCCAAATTTCGTTCAATAAAAAGTTTAAAAAAAATTAAATTGAAAATTCTATCCAGTTGAAGAGACATCCAGAAATTTGGAACTGTGCGGTTAATGTTTGGGCCCGAGCACTCGCCGAGATAAATTGTAAGAAATGTGAAAAAAAATTTTTAATACTTTAGAAACCCCTTTTTTTTAAGTGATAATTAAAACTTGTAAATACTCCCAAAAGCTTCCAAAAGGGGAAATATCGAGATTTAAAAAATTAATAAAATTTAATTTTTTATAAAAATTTAAAAAGGGGAAAACCTACACTCAGCCAGCCTTCCCCCAATTTATTTCCATCCCTTTCGCATTTTCCCCCGGGGGTTTCGTTGCACATGTTTTTTTTGGGTTTTTTCACTATTTCCAAAAATTTATTTTGGGGAAACATTTTTTTCTAAAAACTCAAAAAGTGGGGATAACAATAGTACTATCTTAAAAAAAATTTAACCCCCTTGAAACAGTGTGATTTTTTTAGCAAAAAAAAACTACCTAAAACAGTTAAAAAACTACACACTTTTTTTCCCCCCCAATATATCGGGTTTTTAAAAAAAAACCCCACCTTGGAAACAATTTTTAAAATTTTATCTCATTTTTCTGCCCCTTTTTTTTCCCCCCTTTTTGGGGGCTCCAGTTAAACCCCGTTTTGCTTTGGGGTCCCAAAAAAGGGCCCAAAATTTTCCCAAAAAATGCAGGGGGTTTTTTTCCCCCGGGGCATTTTATAGCCACATTTTTTTCCCCCGCTTTTTTTTATTTTTAAGGGGGAGACAAAAAACTTTTCATTTTTTTTAAGGGGTTTTTAAAAACAAAAATTTTTTCAAAAAAACCCCAATTCTAACAGCCCCCCAAAAAGGGGATATAAAAACCCATTTCTTTTTTTGGCAAACATTATGTAAGGGGGCGGGGTTTTTTTTTTTAAAACTTGAAAACTTTAATGTATGTGGTTTTTTTTTCGTCTGTTTTTTTTTAAAGGGGCATTTCTTTTTTTAAAAAAATTTTTAAGATAAGAAAATAAAAATTGATTTGGTTTTTTGTAAAAGACCCCCAAAAAGAAAACGTTCAAATTGTTTCATGTTTTACCCCCCATGAAAATTTTAACCTTTAAAATTTTTTTCCCCCAAAATTTTTCAACACACAAGAATTACAAGTTTAAAAGGAGGTTTTGTCGTGTGGGGGGGCCCCTTGGGGTTTTCTAGTGTAGATACCCCCCCAAATTTAATTTTTTATCCTGATAAAGAAGCTAAAATTTAAACCCCCAAAAAACCCCCAAAAAAACCCCCCCCGGGAAAAAAGGGGGCATAAAATTAAATTTTGTTTTTTTTTTCCCTTTTTTATAACTCTTAGACTTTTAAAAGGGGGGGAAAAAATTTTTACTTTATCAACCTTTTAAAAAAGGGGGATAAACTCATTTCCCAAAATTTTAAACCCCTCTGGGGGCCCGGAATAAAATTCATCACAATCGTTTTTGGGAAACAGTTGGGGAAATTTTTTTAAAACCCCCCATTTAAAATTAATCTTTAATTCATTATTTTTTTCTCACTTTTTTTTTCCCCTTTTTTTAAAAATTTTTTTTTTTTTTTTATGGGGAGTGGGGGGAAAAGTTTTTCCCCAGCTCACAAAGTGAATTGGGATTTTTAGGACGCACTCCTGGGGCCCCCCCGGTTCTGACAAAAAAACGGAAGATCCCTACAAAGGGGCCCCAAAAAAGGGGCGGGGTCACAGGGGGGGGCCTGTCCCCCCACCCAGTACCCAGGGCCATCAGGAGAAAAAACAAGGGGTTTTTTTGGGGGAAAAAACGTCCGCTCGCTGCCCTCCTCCCCCGTCCAGGGTCCTTTTTCGACAGGGCCCAGTTTTTCCCGGCTGACAAAAAAAGCTGATAAAAATGGTTTTTTTCCTTCAATGAGGACGGATGGACCAAGCGTCGGGCCTATGACAACATAAAATGCCATCTTGGGGACAACGTCCCCCCCCGGGCTGCAAGAGAAATCGAAGAAAACTGCCCGGGCAGGAAGTGCGGGGCCCCCCCCTAAGCAGCAAAATTTTTAAAAACCCCGCAAAATTTCGGTGTTTACAGTGGAAAAACCTGTCCCCCGTCAGCAAAGGGGGCATCTTTTTTCAGAGAACCAGAGAAGAAAAAAGTTGATGTTTTTGGAACTGGGGAGCTTTGGCCCCCAAAAAAACAAGGGTCAACCCCCCAAAAAATTCATAATAAAACATTAAAAGCAATAAAAATGTCTTTTTTCATTCTAACTAGTTGTTCTGAACATGAAAAACGAGTAAAAATAAAAAGTTGGGGGACAAAGGTAATGGGGCCCCCTTTAATTATTTGGGGGGAAAAAAAAAACAAGAAAGGGAAAAGGTTTTTTCCAATTTGATAAAATCAAGGAAAAAGGGGGGACGAGGAGAAAAGGCAAGAAAAAGGGGAAAAGGGGGGAGAGATAAGGGCATTAGATGTAGGAGAAGTGGGGTTGGGGGGGCTTATCAGTGTTCAGCGGTAGTGGCGGGGGCCCCCCGCCCTTTTTTTGGGAGGCCCCAAAAAAACCCCCCTTTTCCCCCCCCCCCCCCTATTAAAATTTTTTCTTTATCCCGAAAACCCCTTCCCCCCCCTTTTTTCGCTTATCTAGAAAAAAAAACTAGTTTTTTACTCTTCTCTTTTGACTCTATCTCTTGTTAAAAAACTTTTTTTCTTTTTTTCCGCCCCTTTTTACATTTTCCCCCCCTTGCTTGTTTTAATGGGGGGGGTTTTTGAAGTCCTTTTTTTTGGTTTTTTTTTAAAACCCTAGCGGGGTTTTTTTGATTTTTTTTGTCAAGCAGGGGTTTTTTCTTTTCCCCCAAATTGGGTTTTTTTGGGGGTTTCCCCCCATACGAATAGATTTTTCAGTGCGTCCCCCTTTGGGGCCCCCCTGCTTTTTTGGGGAATTTTTTGATTTTTTTAAAAAGATTTTATTTTTTTCACGTTTTTTGGGGAAAAATTTTTTGGCATTCCAGTTTTATTATTAACAAGTAGGAAAAACCTGTGAACATAGCCATTTTTTTTTGGGGTTTTAAAAAAAATAAAAATTTACAGACCGAAAAATCAAAGCACATTTTTTTAAAACCCCCACCCTCAAAAAAGGTTCTTGCACCAAAATAAATATAAATTTTAAAAAAGACTTTAAAATTTTTTTTTTTCCCGAGGGGAAAAGGGTATCGGCAAAAAATTCCCTTTTTTTTAAAATTTTTATTTTAAAAAAAAAATTTGGGGGGTTTTCCCCACATCTCGGTGTTTTTTGGGGGAATTAAAACCCGATTTAAACCTAATGATGGAAAAACTAATCACGGATTTTGGGTCTTAACTTTTTAAATTTTTTTGCCCGTTCCCCCAGGCTTGGAATAGTGTAAGACTAGTGAAAGGCAAAAAACCTTTTGGGTTTGCGGTTTCCCCCAAAAACATGAAACCCCTTTTTTCCCCCTCCTCAATGTATTTTAAATAAGGAATATAAAGGGAAAAATTAAAAGAATTTTTATGCATAAAGAATAAAAAAATTTTTTAAAGGGAAAAAACATTACACCTGGGAAAATTTAAAAAAAGGTTATTATTAGAATTTTTGAAAATAATTAATTAAAATTTTTAAAATTTTTTAAATTCTCTTTTTTTTTTTTTAAAAAAAATTTAAAATTTCCCTTTTTGCGGGGAAAAATTCCCTTTCATTGGGGGGTGTAAAATTTTTTTCAAACGAAAAAATTTTTCGAAAAGCCCCCCTAGCCCCCTATACCCCAATTTTTATATTGTAAACGGGAAAACCAAATTTCCAAAGACTTTTTATTCTTTTAGATGGGGGGGAAAAGGGAAAATTTTTCCTTTTTAACAATTTTTCCCGGGGGCTTTAATGGGGTCCTTCTGGGGTTTATTTTGAACAAAAATGCATTCAACAAAAAAGGGGGAAAAAAAAAATTTTTAAAATTCCCCACATTGAACCCCCCAAAAATTAAAAAAACCCACTTGACGGGGTAAAATTCCCCCCCAAAATTTTTCCCCGGCCCCCAAAAATCCCCTTTTTCATTTTCTTTTCTCCTAGCGTCGTAGCCCCCCAACTGTTCACACTAACTTGGTCATTGCCCCCCTGGCCCCCAGCTAAAAACCCCTTTTTTACCCCCTGGCCCCGCCGCCGGGGTTTTTTCAAATTTTAGCGCGTAAAACAAATAAAAAAAATACTATGAGGGGTTTTTAAAAATAATTCCACGAAGAAATGTAATTTTTTTTTAAAAAATTTCCAAAAAAAGAATTTTTTTATTTTTTATTTAAACACGCGAAAACGGGGCACCCCCAGAGATTTTCCGCACAATCCCCCTTTCCCCCGGGGTTTTGTGCTTTTAATTTTAAAAATTTAAAAATTTTCCCCTTTCAAATAATATGAGAGGGGTAAATTTTTAAATGTTCTTTTTAAAATACGTCAATCTTTTTTCCTTGCGAAAAACAATACATTACTGGGGTTTTTTGAAATTTTTTTGGGAACCTTTGAAGGAGCCCTTTTGTCCCAATTTTTAGGATTTTACAATGATTAAAAAAAACCCCGGTCAATTTTTCCCCTTTTTGGGAAAAAAATGGGGTTTTTTGGGTTTTTTAAAATTTTTGTATTTTTAAAACCCTTTTAAGCTTTTAAACCTTTTTTGGGCGGTTTTAAATAATGTTTTTTTGGGGCAAAAATTTTTACATTAGTTTGTTTTACTTTAGCCCCAAAAAATTTTTGGGGCCGGGGGTTTTTCCCGTAATTTTGGGGCCGACACAAATTGGGAAAAACATTAGAAAAAAAAAATTTTTTAACTGAAAAGGGGACAAACAGCATTTTAAAATTTTTCCCCCCGGGGTTAAACCCCCAAAAGGTATCTCGGCTGCGTATAAAAAACAAGTCCTTTTTTCTTTTTCATAAATCAATTTTCCCGGGGGAAAACCCCGGGTTTTTTATCTCTACTCACCCCTGCGCCATTTTTTTTTGAAAATTCCCCAAACTATTTTTAAAAATTCTTGCATATATTTCCACACATGTACTTTTGTGTATTTTTTTTTTTGGGGGAAAAATGATTTTCTGAACGCGTTTAAAAAAAGAAATATACAAAATTACCCGTTTCATTGTTCGGGAATGGATTCGAACTAGTTTTCCATTTCCATATCTCTAACTTCCCCGGGGTTTTTGGGGAAATCTAGACGGTAAAAACCCAGTTTTTTTTATAGTAAAAACAATGTTATTTTTTAAAGGGGGGGGCTAAAGGTTTTTTTTCCCAAAAGGGTTTCCCGCAAATAAAACCATGGCGTCCCTTTTCCCTCATGAATTTTTAAAGGTTTTTAATGTTTTTTTTAATTTGGCCCCTTTTGGGACACAGTAAAGGGGCCCAATGACCAGGGGGAAAATTTTTCCCCAACTTCTTTTGTATTGTTGACCCCTGACTAATCTCAATGCTGCCCAAATTTTGATAGACAGGAACATTGAAAATTTTTTTTATATGGAGAGAAAAAAACCCGGGGAAAAAATTTACCTAATCAGAAAAACATACTGATTTTGGGGGATTTTTATTTCCCCTTTTTAAAAGGGGCCCCTCCAATTTTTTATCCCGGGAAAAAAATTTTTATATCAAAACACGGGGGTTTTTTTTTTTAAAAAAGGCCCCTTTAAAAAATTTTCTTTTAAACATCTAATCAAACTTTTTTTTAGATACGGGGAGGGGGAAATTTTAAAAAATAAATAAATATGATTTTTTTTTATTTAAAAAAATCGTAATATTTTTTTTATCTGGGGGGGAAAATAGCAAATCTTGTCTTGAGATAAGAATTTTAAAAGACGTAACCCCTATGGTCTGAGTTTTTTTTGTTTTTAAAAGTTGCTAAAATTTTTTTATTTTTTTGTTTTAATACCCCTTTTTGGGGGGGTTTTTTCCTTGCTAGGGACTTAAACCCCGGGGGGCCAGATTCCGGGCCCCTTTATCAAGGGGTTTTAAACTTGAAGTTGTGGGGGGTTGGTTTAAAAAAGATAGATTTTTTATTCAAAAATTTTTTTGGCCCCTTCCAAAATTTCCAGTGAAATTTAAAAATTTTGACGGGTTTTAATTTTATCCCCCTTTCATTTTCGAACCCCCGGGGGCGACCGATCTAAATAAAGCACAATTTTTTCCTTGTTTTTTAAAAACTGTCAAAAAAACCAAAATTTTTGAAATTTTTTTAAAATTTTACTTTTCCCTTCATCTTTCCTTTTGCGTAAAAAATTTGTAACGTTCTTTTATCAAAAATTTTTTAAAATTTTTGTTTCCCGGGAAAAGGGCAATAAACCAATTAAATTTGGGGTACAATTTTTCCCCAAAATCCAAGGCTTATCACTAGCATCCTCGGGGGATAAGAAAGTGAAAAGCAAAAGCAACACAAAAGGGCCCTTTTTCACTGAAAAAAAACTTCCAATGATATCCCAAAGGGGTTTTTAGTAAAATAAAGAAAATTTTTTGGGTCACCTCTGAAACCCTTGCCCCCCAAAAATCCAAAAACTATCTCAAAAATACAGGGGGAAATGGGTTTTTTGGGGGTTAAAAAGGGGTTTTTTTCCCCAGTTGGGGTTTTCCCAAAAAAGCAGTCTTTTAGGCTAAAAGGGGTTAAAAAAAATTTTTTTTTTTGGGGTAGTTTTTTCCATCTTTTAAAATTTTATACCAAAAAAAAACAACAAATTTTTAAAGGGCCCTAAAAAAAAAACCCCCAAGTCTTTATTTGTTTTTTTTGTCGCAAAATTACTCTTGGTTTTTTTTAAAAAAATAAAAAAAAAAACCTACCCCCCATTTTTGTTTTTTTTAAAATTTTATTGGGGTTTAAAAGAAAAGGGGGCAATTTTTTTTTCCCCCCCCCCCCTTTTTTAAAACTGGGGTTTTCCCTTTTCTGAAAGAGTACCTTTTTATAACCCCCTTTGAAAGGGAAACATTTTCAAAAAGGAAAAAAAAAATCTCTTTTCCCAAATAATAAGTTGCATGAACCAATCGATGATAAAGAATTATCGAGAGCCCTAGGATTTAATAAGAAATTTTTCTTCAAAAAAGAAAAAGTGTTATATCTTGGTACTCAAAAACCCCTTTTAGCGACCCTGAAAAAAAACCCCCAAAACTCTATCAGGCACCAGAGGCGATACAGTGGGAATAATAGTTTTGGGGCCCCAGACATTGACGAACTTTTTACAAGGGGGAGTAAACAAAGTAAACACTTTTGTTGTTCAAAAGTTCTTTGGGGTGGGGGGTTTTTCCTTTTTGCCTTGGTGTATTCAATCGAAGTTTGGGTTTCTGGATTCACTTTTCCCCAAAACCCCGTTGAAAACACCGTTCTTTTTTGGGGCACTGAATTTTAAACAACGTCCAGCGGGCTAGGACATAAATTTTGGGGGACCACAAAAATTTCAAAAAACAAACCCCCGTGAACACAGATCCATGTTTTAAAAAAAAATTTTCCCCAAAAATTTTTCCCGGAAAATTCGAACTTTAATTTGGACCCCTTTTAACCAACCATCTGAACAGAAAAAAATTTTTATAATCCCCTATATTGTATGTACTATTTATGTAAAACCCAAAATTCCCACCACAAGGGGGAAAAAGAAAATTTTGGGGAAAAACTGAACATCTACTTTACACCCCATTCCTTCCTACATAGATTTAAAAAAAATTTAAAAAAGGGGGCATTTTTTACCTACAAATTTTAAAAAAATTTTAAATTATAGAAACGGGAACAAAATCGTTTGATAGTAAAGGGGGAGATAAGGCTTTTTGGTTTTATAATTAAAATCAAAACAGGGTGGACACTTATAGCAGATTTTTTTTTTGAGATTCGGGGAATTTTTTTCTCTTTGGGGGGTTTTCTTTGAAATCCCCAACGATAAAACCCGCAGTGGGGGGGCCAAACCACAATTTTAAAAAATTTTAAAATCGAGAAAAAAAGAGGGGCAAAATAGAAAAAAAGATACGGGGGGAAACCCCCTAAAAAATTTTAGGGGTTTTTCTCATTCAACCCCGTAGGTTTGAAAAAAGGCTAGTTGAAGTAATAAACTAAAAAATGGACGTTGGCTCTTTTTTTTTTTTTGAAAAAATCCCTGATTTCCTCAGGGAAACCCAAACAACCCCTGCAATCGATGATTGGATCCCCCCAAAGGGGTTTTTTTTTGACAAAAGGCAGACCATTTGGTAAGGTGGGGGGGTTTAAATTTTTAAAATTTTTGGGGGGGAGAAGGGGGGTTCAAAGCAAGAAACGGGGAAAAAAATGAAAGAGGCTTTTAAAATTTTTTTTTTTAAATTTTTTTTTTTAAAAATTTTAAAAATTGTCCCCGTTCCATTCCAAGCCATATGGGAATCCCCCCCACACAGCTTTTTTTAAAATCCTGAAAAAAATTTTTTTGATTAAAATTTATAATCCCCCATCTGAAAAAAAAAACTCTATCGAATTTTTTGGGGGAAAAATAACAAACCTTGAGAATACCTCCCCTTTGGGGGGGGGGGGTCATTAGGAAAAAGTACCCTACCAAAAATTTTTAAAATTTTTCTAGATGTAATTTTAAAAAGGGTTAAACCGGACAAAAAAGGGGGGGAATCTCCATTTTAAAAGGGGAAAAAAATTTTTTAAAAAGTTACTTATGATTTTTTAAAAAAAGTAAAAAAGTAAAACCCCCCCGGGGAAAAAATTCCTAACAATTAAAAAATGTTTTTGCCCCCTTTTTTTTAACTTTTTTAAATAAAAAATGTACCTATATTTTAAAAAGGGGTTTAAAAAAAAATGTTTTTTTTCAGAGGACATTTTTTAATAGGGATAGTTTTAAAAAAAAAGTTTGTTTTTTTTTTTCCATTCCTACATATTTCATTAAAAAAACATCAAAAAAAAATTATTCCCCTACATTATGGGGTTGGGGGGAAGTGAAAGCCATGGGGGTCGGTTTTTTACACATTACACAAAATTTTTTTAGGGGAACAATTTAACATACATTTGTTTCTACAGGGTGTTTTTTGGGGTAAATATTATGAAATTTTTATTGAAAATTTTTTTTTAATTTTAGCTTTTTAAAACACAAGTGTGGTATTTTTAAAAGGGGGAATTTTTTTTTTTCCCCCAAACCCGGGTTTTTTTTCAAAACACAAGCAATTTTTCTGTGTAAAAAATTTTAAAAATTTTTATAAAAAAGGGGGACATAAAAAGAGGGTTTAAAAAAATTTTTTTTTTGGGCCCTTGGGGAAAAAAGTGATTTTTTAACAAGCAATAGTAAAAAAAGGGTTTAATGCTCATTTTTGGGAAAAAACAAAGGGAAAAAAAATTTTTTTAAATATCCCAAAAAACCAATTTTCTTATAACAAAGCCATCGCTCCCCCCAAAATCCATCCCCTTTAAAATTCATATAATGTTTTATCATGGTAAATTTTTTCAATGATTAACTATTAGAAACTAAAAAAATTGACCAACCTATTTGAAAACATGAAGTTCAAAAAGGGAAAAAAAATTTCTGCCCCCCACAAAAAAACTTTTAAACCCCATCTAATGTCAAAAAAGGGGTCAAAAAATTTTGGGGCTCTAGAACACGTTTTGGGGTTCCCAAAAAAAGGGTGCCCCCTAAAAACCCCTTTTTTTTGGGACCAAAAAAAACAACAAAAAAGGGGCCCAAAAGGTAATCCCAAAAAATAAACAGAAACGGAAAAAGAAAGATAATCCGAAAAGGGGATCTTCCGTCCCCCTTGGGGGTTTTTATAAATTTCCCCAGAAATGAAACGGGGGACAGTTTTTTTTTTTTGGGAATTTTTCCCCCATCATCCCCCCACCCAAATTTTAAAAAAAAAGTTTTTACGTAATCCTGTAAAAAAAATTTTTTAAGGGTTTTTAAAAAAAAAATTGCTTAAGGTTTCACTTTTAAATTGAATCAAAGGGTCTTTTTTTTTCCCCCCCAAAACTCCAAAAAGTGGGTCTGACCAAATTTTCCCTATATCCAATTTTAAAAGACCTCAGTAACTTTATCGAAAAGGGGGGGGGGCTTTTAAATGGAGGTCGGGGTTCAAGCACAATTTTAAAAAAAAAATTTTAAAAAAGCTTTTTGGGGTAGTTGGGGGTATCACGTTTTTGATCAACAAAAATTTTTGTTTAAATTTGGGAACTTTTTAAAATTTTTTCCCCAAATCCATATAACCCCCAAAAAATTTTTTCATTTTCCCCCTTAAATGCATCCTATTTTTTTATCCTTTTTAAAAAACCCATTATGGGGAAAAAGGGAAATTTAAAAGGGAACTGACTCTTTTTTTCTTTTTTTTTTTCACCAAAGTTTGCAACATGTTAACGAGGGCCCCCGGGGGGGTACAAAAGGGAAATTTTCAAAGCATCTAACCAACATCAGAAAACCCCCCTTTTTACATTTTTTTTTTTTGGGGGGTCCCCCAGTTTTTTTTGAAAAAATGGGGAAGGGGCAATTTTACCACTTAAAATTTTTTAAAAAAAATTTTTAAATAAAAAACTCCACCACTTTTTTTCAACTTACCTTTTTCAAAAAATTTTTTTACTTTAAAAACTGTTTTTTTAGCATGTAGAGGGAAAATCCCCCTGTGGGTTTTGTGGTGATTGGGGAAAATTAAAAAATTTTTCCCTTCAAAAGGATTTCTGATTTTTTTTAAAATTTTGGGGCCCGTTTTTCCTTTTTATTTTGGGGTTTTTTTTCAAATTTTTTTAGGGGCCCTTTTTTCCTGCCCTTTTATTTTTAAAAAATTTTAAAAACTTTTAAAAAATTTTTTTAAAAATTTTCCCCCGGGGGGAAAATTTTAAATTTTTTAAACATTAAAAAAAAACACGCTCAATTTTGATATGGAATAAAAAAAAATAACCAAAACGGGGTGTTTTAAAAGCCCCGTTTTTAAAATTTTAAATTTTGTTTTTTTTTTTTACATTTCTGTCATGAAGGAAAAAAAACCCAAGAATAACATTCTAGAGTTTAAAAAGGAACTATGCTGGATTGGGAAAATTCACCGGACCTTTATGGATAACATTCCTACACTCGGGGTTTTCCCCGGATTTCCCTGCAAAAAAAGACAAATTTCACCAACCAGGTTCCTCAAAAAATATCTGTCCCCATCGTATAAATTTTTAAAAATCAAATTTTTCTAATGACTCCGAGTTTGGGTTTTAACAAGTTTTCGAAAAACCTGCGGTTCCCTTTTTCAATCGCGACGGTAGTTTGTGGTAAAGTGAAAAGATGAAAAAAGTCAATTTTTAAAAAGTCTTAAACTCTTTTTTTTATTTTAATATTTGTATTTTAAAGGAAAAAAAAATACTTCAAAAATTGCCCAGAGCAATCCCTACCCAAAATTATTCATATTAAAAAGATTTAAAAACCTACATTTTAACTTTATAAAAAAAATAACCGATATCTTGTTCTACTTATTTTTTGGGTTTTTGTTTTAAAATCAGAATTTTTTAAAGAGAAAAATTTTTTAATCCTTCGTATACTGAGTCATATCCTTAACTCTCAAAACCTACTCCCTTTTTTTTCCTGTATTTTTCTTTTGAAGAGCTTTGGGAGACCAAAAACATTTTACTTTTTCCTGCTGTTGGGGAAAAACGGGGGTGGGGTAACCTGTTTACATAATTTGAACCTGATGTAAAACCCAAAATCCAAAATTTTTGCTTTTCATACTGTGTGTTACCGCGAAAAGTTTCTTTTCCCCTCATTATCAGTATCTAAACAGTTCGAGCTTTTTTTGTCGTTCTAGAAACCCAGCCCTTCATATCGGTCTCTTTAAAACCACCCGAGTTGTGATTGTGGGGGCTCTCCCCTTGATAAAAAAAAAAAAAAAAAGGGGGGTCTTCCTTCTGTCCTTTTTTCTTTAAAAGTTTCGCACGAAAGATGTTTTATGAACTTTTTCCAACTTTTTGGGGGCCCCTCTGAAAATTTTTTTGCTCAGGCCCCTCGTTAGAAACTTCCGGGGTTTTAAAAAAGTGGGGAATGTGTAATGATGAAATTTTTATTTTCAGCAAAACGGGATGTTTGTTCAAAAACCCCAAATAATAACACTTTTTTTTTCTCTCGATTGAAAATTTTTTCCTTTAATACTACCACGTCCCGATAAATAAACACGCAGCAAGTCTTTTTTTTTTAATTTTTTTTTAAAGGGAAAAAAAAAGGGGAAAAGTAAAGAGAAACCCTTTAAAAAAAAAAAATAAAAAGTTTTATATGTAGGTGAAGGGAAGTTCTATCAGAAGTAGGGATTTTTCTCCATTTTTGTAAATTTGTAAAAAACAAAATTTTTAAATTTACTTTTCGTTTTTTTTTCATGCGGAAGTGAAAGTAATTTTTTTTTCTTAATTCAATTTTTCCAATGATTTCTCATGCCGTCCCCGGCGTTGGGCACTTTTCATGCATTACTTTGAAAATTGGGGAAATTTTCCTAAAAAACTTTTCGAGTAAGTAAAAACCCATGATCAAGGGGCTGCAGCTGCAATAAATATGAGTAAATGTAAATTTTTTCAAGTTATCATAGACCGGGGCCCTAGCCATAGCGTTTTAAGCATAAAACAAAAAAAACGCCAATTTTTGGGCCGAATCTAAAACCCACTGGCCCACCCTCACCATACAAAGGGTACAGACAGGCCCTATTGTAAATTTTCACCCCGAAAATTTAGGGAATTTTTAAACTTGGGCATACAATACAATTTCCCTGGAAAATTGGCCTATGTGTACAACAAAAAAATTTTAGAATTTTATTAATACAGGTAGGGTCCAGGGAAATTTCAAAGGCTAAATGAACAAACCGAAATCTGGCCCTGGGGCTTTGAACAACATTTTTATTATTGAAATTCACATGAATTTAAAGGAACTCGAATTTAAAATTTTTTTTCGGGGTTTCATTGGAATTTAAAATTTAAATTTTTTTTTAAGTAAGTGGCTACACGAATCAGAGGGAAATCACGGACCAGGGGTCCCAAAATCATGGCTCAAAAGGGGCAGTCCTCTATACTGTAACCTTTCGAATTACACTCCAGATTTGAGCATTAAGAATTTTTGGGGTTCAGTTACAGAATTTTAATTTTTTTTTGGTCAAAATGGATTTTGGGGAGGATATAGCCCGACGAAAAATCAATTTAGTGGAAAAACAAAGCGAGATGTAGGGCGCGGCGAAGCTGTGGGGCATTAAGGGAAGAGAATCCCTTTCAATATTCCCTGAAGAAATTGGGTTTTCAGATGTTAAGAGGGGTGAAACTGCAAACCCCCAATTGGGGAACGCTTCGCCATATAGAAATACCAAATTTCTCGTTTTTAAATTTACAAAAATTTTTTTTACTTTAAAAGAATTTTGAAACAGCCACCTAAATTTTTAATTTTTGTAAATTCTATTCCTTTTCAGAGAATATAATAAAATATTGAAAACCCAAAAAATAACAAAAAAAAATAAATTTTTGGGGTGACTGAAACTATACCATAAAAAATAAAATATTTTTTTCATTTTTCTGCCCGAGAAGCATTTTAAATAAACAGAAACCCAAAAATAATTATGTATAGTACATGGTACTAAACCCCCTAACCCCAATAACTAAAACAAAAGCCCAAAAAACACAATTTTAAAAACAATAAACTAATGAAACTATTCATTTGGGGCCTTCCTAATTTAAATTTTTAGAATTTTTAGTTGGTAATTTGAAAATTTTAAAACTTCTAAATTTTTGGACAATTAGTAAAAAAAAGTATTACATCAAATATAAGAAAATGTTGGAGGCCCCCGTTTTATAAAAAAAAAAATTTAAATTTTATTTCAAACAAATTTTCCCAAAAAAAATTTTTTTAAAAATTTAGTTTTTGGGGCATCCCCCTAATTTTTAGAACTATACGGGGCGTTTTAAAATTTTCTTAGAGAAAAAAAACCCTCTAGGGCTGAAAAAATTTGGGGAAAAGAAATAAAAACCAGGGGCAGCCCCATAGCGAGAGCCGCTTTATATGGCCCATGAGCACATCCACAAAAAAATTTAAATTTTTAAAATTTTAAAAGCCCAAATTCTTTTTGCTCCTTTATAAATTTTAAAAATCCCATATACAACCCCTAAACCCCGTAGATACCGGCTGGATTCTATTCATATTTTTCAACTTGTTTTTTTTCATTTCCAAAAAAAACAGTTCGAAGGTCGTTCAAGACACTTTAAAAATGGGCCCCGCAAAACATCACATAAGAACTCTTCCCCCACACTGTCCGGAGTATCCCCCCCCCTAGATCTTTTCATATTTAGAACAAACATCCCATAGAAGGGCGAAATACATTTACATTAAACCCACCGAGTTTTCGATAGTGATTTTCAAAAAATTAAAAAAAGTGTTATAGGGATGAACGACCCGCCCCCTTTTTGGGTTAGGGCAAAAACTAACAATTTTTGGGGTTCAGATATAAAAAATTTTCCTTTTCAGGGGCTAAAATCAAAAACGGAAGATTCAGCGGGTGTTTTCTGCTTAGCCAACTTTATTTTTAAGGCTAAAATTTTCCAAAAATGGACTATAATTTTTATTATATCCCTTACTATTTACTTGTATTATTTTAAAAAGCAAAAGTAAATCCCTTGGGAAAGGCCCGCGTCCCAAAGGGGCCCAACCGTCAAATAAAATTCTGAAACAATTTATTTTGGGATTTTTGAAATATTTTCAAGAATTAAAGACTTTCAGCCTTTAAATTTACTTTTTAATAAAAAAAAAAAAAAAAAGATTTTCTTTAAAACCCAGCTATAATTTTAAAAAAAGGCCCCTTTTCACTTTTTCATTTTGTTTTTTTGTTGTGAAGAGAATTTTTTTTTTTTGGGCAAAAAAATTTGTCATAAGACTTTAAAATTTAAAAATTTTTTCTTTTCAGTGGGAAATTTAATTTTTACCCCATATCATCTGGGGAAAAAAAATCTTATGCATGCCTCTTATTTTAAAGAAAACCCAAAAAAAAATTAAATTTTATTGGGGTTTTTTTGTACTTTCCCCCTTTTTGGGGTTGGGTTCCCCGCTGTTTTTTCAATGTGAAAAAAAAAACATCAAAAAACGCCATATAATTAAAAGTATTTTTTAAAAAACTTTCAAAGGAAAGCTGTGGCCATAATGTAAAAACCTACTTTGGGGTTTTTTTTATTTGGGGGGGGGAGGTACTTACGAAACATTAAAATAAAAACCCAAAATAAAAAAAAAAAAAAAAAAAAAACCCAATTTTATCTGCCAGGGAAAAAAAAGTTCCTTTTTAATGAGACGTAAAATGCGGTCTTTAGAAGCTTTTTGGAAAAAAATCGTGATTTCCGGGGTATTATTTTAAAAAAAAGGGTTTTTTTCAAGAATTTTGAGATAATTTTTGAAAAGCATACGGGGGGGAAATTGCTGGTGGAAGGGTTTGGGGTTTTTTAAAGTATTTTCCTATCATTGTGCTTATCTTCAGAGGTTTCGGGGAAAGCTTCGGTGTTTACTTTTTGTAAGATCAGGGGCCCTTTTCAAAATAATTTTTTTTAAAGCAATGGACAAACGGTTTTTTAAATAATAAAAATTAATTTTTTTAAGAATTTTTTCATACGGGAGTTTTTTAGGAATTACGAATTGGTTAATTACTTTAGTAGTAGAATAAATTAAATTTTTTTCCCTTTTAAAAAAAAAAATTTTTTAGTTTTAAAACTGTGGGGTTTTCGAATGTTTTTTTTACAAATTTTGAAAATTTTCGACGGCCCTTTTATTTTTTAGTTTTCCCTCTTGAAAATAAAAAAATTAAATAAAAAAAGGTAACTTTTGGGAAATTTGGATGATCTTAAACCCCCTTTTATCCCCTTCGGATGTCGCCTTTATAAACCCCCTAATCTCCCTTTCCCGTACTGAAATAAGGGGCGACCACACCCTTTGTTAGCTTTTGAAGCAACCTCCCAAACCAAAAAATCTATATTTTCCCCCCCGCCAACTCCCCTTTCCCGAATTTGGACTTGGGCCCTTTTATTGGGGAAAAAAAAAACCCGTTTTTAAAAAATTGCGTGAATTAGAATAAAAAAATTATTTCTTTCTAACTCAAGACAATCCCATCGTTTAAAAATTTTGTTCTCCTTTCCATATTTTATCTTCATCCTTTTTTTTCTCTTTGTTCACATGGAAGGGGAGCCTCGTTTTTTTTTTGTTTCTTCACAAAAGCCACCATCACGGGAATGACCAATTGGGTTTTATTTTTTAAAGGGGAAACGCCCGTCAAGAGGGCCCAAAAATCCCCCTTTTGAGCAAAAAATGTTCGAACACTAGTCAGAAACGGTTTGCCCTTCCTTCCAATGTAGGGGGGGGTTTTTCTGATGGCAACATTTTTGGGCCCTGAGCCCCTCACAAATTCTTTTTATTGCCAACATAAAAATTTAAAACCCTGCGGGGCCTGGCTTTTTCTCCCTCCATCGTGCAGGGTTTTCCACATGCATGGGTCAAAATTCGATAAGGGTTTCCCCGTCCCCGCAAAAAACACGCCCTTAGCTTAAAAAATGGAAAAATGCTCCCATAGTACCTTTTCCCCAAAATTTTTTAGGGGGCTTTTCCCTCCTTTTTAAGTAGTGCTTTTTTTAGACTGTCAGCGCAAGACAGGGATTCCCCCTTTTGCCACCCGTTTTTTCCCGCTAGTAGAACATTCGTTGCCGCAAGGGGTTTTTGGGCCCCTTGCTGACGTGCCAAATTTGGGGTTTTCAAGAATTCTTTCCCTTAATTTTAAAAGCAAGTCCGTAAAAAAAAACTTAAAGGGTTTGGGGGGTATTGGGTTCAAAATTTTGCATACCCGAAATCAGTCCCTGAATGGAATAAAAATTAAAATTTTTTAGGGTTTTTAAGGGAAAATTTTAAAAAAAAACATGGGGCTCAAAAAATTAAAGTAAATTTTTTCTCTAAAACAACATGCAGCATCAATACTTAAGTTCTTCTAAAGTATCACAACCGGCTATTGTTTTTTAAATTTTTCCATGTTTTTTTTAAATTTTCAAATTTTATTTAAAAAGTTATTTTCCCTTTCATTTTAAATTTTTTTATTCAAGAATTTAAAAAAAGTTGTTTAATAAAAAAAAAAAACTTTTGAAATTTTAAATAATATCCTTCAATCCTTTTTTTGATGGCACTAAAGGGGATATATTATTATCAACCATGTACATAATATTCCCTATTAGATAAAAATTTTTTCTTTATAAGGCATAATTAAGGTAGAAATTAAAACTTTTTTCCAGGTCTTTTATTTACCAACAAATATAAACATTTTTGAAAGTACTTTTCTTTAAAAAGGCGTAAAAAATTGTAATATGAAATTAAAAAATTACTGTGTTATTTTTTTCCCCCCACACCTTTTCAGTGTATCGACCCAATTTTTTTCCCCTCAATGTTTGCCTTTTATGTGCCCTGATGCTACTTAATGCTTTCCTAAAACAGTAAAGTTTTTTTTTTAAGCAGGATTCATCGTACCAATACTTCTTTGGATCATGCGCTTGAACGGGGTTTTTCCCCTATTCATTTAGCTAATTATTTGGGGGTCAAAATTTTTTTGCCTAAAAAAAGCCCTTTTTGTTTTTCATTTAAAGAAAAAAAATCATCAAAATTCCCATCAACAATTTTTTTCTAGATGGGGACTTTTTTTAAAACTTTAGTTTTCCCAAAAAATTTAATTTTTTTTAACGGATGTTCTTAAGTTCGGTTAAATTCATTTGAGTTTTTTAAGTACCAAAAAAAAAATTTAAATATAAATCAAAAATGTTTATTTTTAAAATTTTTAGCTTTTTGGGACTCCCTGTCCCCGAGCCGGGAGTTCCAAAAAAAAAGCACTACAAAATAAACTCCCGCTCAAAAAAAATTGCAGGGGAACGTTTTTTTTTAAATATTTTATCTCTAGAGGTTTTTTAATGGGGGTTTAATTTGGGACATATTTGATTTTTAAAGTTGTTTGGGGGATATTTTTTAAACAATTTTTTTTACAATAATTTAAAACTTTAGGTAAAAAAACAGGAAAAAAATTTAAAATTTTTTGAAAAAAAATTTTCAAAAGCAAGTTTTTAAAAGTTTAATTTTTCACTAAAGAGACCAAAAATTTTTTTTTTCAATTTAAAATCTTTTTCAGTCAGTGTTAGGTTTTTTGGGGTTTTTAATTTAACTTTTTCATGTGCGCGCTCATCATTTTTACGATTGAGGAGTTTAGGACAGTCCGGGTCATTTGGTTTCAAGCCGGGGGGTTGGGGGAAATTTCACTGGAAGGGGGGTAACAAAAAAAAAAAATTGGGGGGCATGCAACAACCGTCGGGAGAGTTTGAAACGGTTCAGAAAACAGGAAAGCATTGAAAGAAGACGAGGAAAAGGGAAAGCCCCCCATGTAACAAAAGCCCCGGGGGTGACGTTTTTCCCCCTTTTTCTCTCAGGCCCTCAGAAAACGGGGCCCTGCCCAGTACAAAACCCTCCCCATGGGAATAAGAAAAAACCCGACCCAAATGACGGTTTCTGCTCCACAGGTTTTGGCGGGGGGGCTTCAGGAAACTGGGCCCTTTACAATTTCAGGCCCGCCCCTTGGCCCGAAACTCACCAGGGGGCCATCGAGTTAAACCCCCCCTTAGCTTTTCGCGAGAACACCAAAAATTGGGGAATTCAGATTGGGGGGAAAAGAGTAAAGTTCTCGATGAAAAAAAGAGTAGCTCTATCCATGCCAGATGGACGACAGCGTGTGTGGCGTAGGATGGTGAGAGGTTTGCTGACGCTTGTATCTCCGAACGTGAACCCTATGGAGGTGGTTCCATTATGTTTTGGGCTGGCATAACTTTCGACAGGCGCACAGAGCTAGTGATAGTCCCTAGGCCAGCTCTGACTGCTGCAAGATACGTGTCAGACATCTTAGATCAACATGTGACGCCCTTTGCTGAAACCTATGGAGAGAACTTCCTATTCATGCAAGATAATGCGCGTCCCCACACAGCGCGGATCACACAAGAGTACCTTGAAGCGGAGGTATTGTGACCCTGCAGACTCCTGCTCGCAGCCCGGACTGCAACCCAATAGAACATGTCTGGGACATGCTAAAAAGACGCATTCGAGCTCATGTTCCAGCACCAGAAGACCTTCGTACCTTGGAAAGGGTGGCAATTGAGGAGTGGGCGAACATTCCTCAAACAATGATCAAAAATGTCATCATTAGCATGCGGAGACGGATGCTAGCCATTATCAAAGCTCGTGGAGGGCATACACGTTACTAATTATGGGCAAAATTTGCACCGAAGTGTTCTCAGTTTAATTTTTTTTGGACAAATTGTCACCTGTTAATTTTTTTATTTTTTTCCATTTTTATTTTTTTGTTATTATTCTTTAATATACAAGTTGTCTTTCATATAATAATTATTATAAATAATGTGTTTTCCTTTGCTCTTTCATATAGAAAAGGTTTCATTCGAATACATCTGATATTTTCGCAAGGAGATAAAAAAAAGTGACCCTGCAATATTTTTGAGCGGGAGTTTACTATACTATATTACACTGAAGACAATGAACTTTGTGAAAATGTTAAATCTGACATCTGTAACTAAGAGGTTGTTACTTCATGATACAGCTGAACATTTCTGATTACATGAGAATCCGTTATAATCGTTAGATGATGAGTTTTGAAATAATCTCTGTTTTTAAACCAAAACTACTTTAAATTGCCCTTTAAACATGGCACGTGTAGAACACTTTCATGCTAGCTCTGAGCATCTGAACGTTGCGTTTTCTCTATGAGCAGTGTGAGCTACAACAATGTTGTCAACAAATTTTGCTGAAATATCTTATAAAATACTATTCGGTCTACTTGCAATAAACTTTAAATGAATAAATAATCATAGTAAATAGTGTAAATACCCATACATTGGAACATAGGTAATTATCTGGATTGTCTTGTGGAAAACGTTTGTCTCCTACAATCGTTTTGTTTATCTGGAAAAGAAATTAAAACTGTGTCTCCAGTGCAAGCATCAGGAGAGAAGATAAATGCAGAGAATAATATAATACAAAGTAAAAGGAGATAAGAAAGCATGTAAAATGGCAAAGACGTATAAAAAAGAAAAACTAGAGGAGATTTAAATTTAAGATGTCGTCGACAAGGAGATGAAACGGGGAAAGAGGATCTGCTTTTTTATAGTTTTGGAATGTGAGTACCTGTATAAATAAAATGAAATTTAATGCT
>CM044956.1:33451677-33487076 GCA_024516035.1 Bactericera cockerelli
ATTATTAAAGGTAGACTGTCCAGTAATTCTTTTGAAATAATAAATATTACTTTATCTTCTTTCAAGAGCCTTTCTCTTCTAGGTATTCATAATTACCATTCAATAAATTTGCACAGATCTCACAATATTCTTGAACATTGTACAATAAACATAATATTCACAGATGAAATACGTATAGAAATTCCCAACACAAGTGGTCTGTTTACGTGTGTATTTAGATAGATTAATATATTCACTCACATGTTCTTAGATCATTTGGAATTACTTTCTCACTAGATAGTGAGGATGTGATCAAACCATCTTGCTTTTCAGACGCTTGGTCCTTGAAGAAAACAAAATCGAGAAACAATAAGACAGAAAACCGCACCAACAAAACACTTCACTAAGTAAACGTTGAAATGTCAGCATTACACAATATTGGAAATCTCTTCTTCAGATGAAACTAAGAGAGGGAGAGAGAGAGGGAGAGAGAGAATGGCCGAAATCTCGAATTACTAACCTACTCGCAGTATTAGGATTGAACATAAAGAAAGCGTGTTGAGAGGGATGAGGAGTAGGGGAGTAGGCATAGGGGAGGATCCACTTACCGGATGGGCGAGTCATTGACTGCAAATATTAAAACAGGCCTTATTGATTTTTCAATCGAGAGTTTTTTCAATGCCTTATAACTTCAATTCTGAAATTCACAAGCATCACTATTCGTTCTCTTTTTGTATTCCAGCTATTTCTACGATCATGGATTAAAATAATTAATAATAAATTGTGATCAAATTCGTTCGATCGATTCAGACTTATTCCCATACAAACATTATCTTTTTTTTGTCTCTATTAAGTCTAAAGTTGTTAATTTATGTTGTTTTATTATAAATATCGGACTTGGTTGTTCGATTTTACTGGAAACTCCATACAATTACCACTGCGACCTAATTAGATCTATTTTGACCAGTTTATTCTTTTTGGTTCTAACGTCCTGATTTGAGTTATTCAGGACGGGGGTTTAACCTTTCCTTCACTGGTGATAGTACCAGCTACCCTTAATAACTTCACCCAGCCTGAGTTGGGCCTAAAATGCCACCAGCCTCACGTGTTCGGAGGGAACAGAATATTTTTGGAAAGGGCTACCCAACCCTGGATCGAACTCATGATTTGGGACTACGGGCAGTAGTCACAACAGGCACTAATTTAACGTGGTTACCAACCTCATGGTTTGAGGTTGGTTGGTTTTGGAAAAAAATTACGTATAATTATGAATTCTATAACTTTAATACAAAAAATAATTTTCATTCTTCATTTCTTTTAACTCCGTGAAATCTTGGGATGGGGGGGATATTAAAAATAAACAGCTGTGTCACCCAGTTTCATTTAGCCGTCATTACTACGACTCACTAGGACTAGGAGAACAATAAATTGCTCTCTCTCCCTTTCTCTCTCTCTCTCTCTCCCTTTCTCTCTCTCCCTTTCTCTCTCCCTTTCTCCCTTTTTCTCTCTCTCTCCACCCTCCCTCTCTCTCTCCCTCTCTCTTTCTCTCTCTCCCTTTCTCCCTTTTTCTCTCTCTCTCTCACCCTCCCTTTTTCTCTCTCTCTCTCACCCTCCCTCTCTCTCTCCCTCTCTCTCTCTCCCTCTCTCCCTCTCCCTCTTTCCCTCTCTCTCTCTCTCTCCCTCTCTCATGGTTTAGATTTAAGTCTCTTAATCTTCATACACATTATTTATCTTTATCTTCTGAGGCATTCAATTCAACCCTCAGCCAGCTTCTGTTTTATTTGGGTTTAACCACGTTTTCAACTGCATGGTCAACTGTTCATATATTATTATCACGACGGTAGTTTAACCCTTCATTCACTGGAAACTGACTTGGACCGGGAATAGCCAGCCTCGCTGAACGTTGCTTAACTTCAGTGACAGAACGAGAACTTGTGTATTCAAGAATTCAACTATTGACGCTGGCTATAATTCTACGTTTGAAATTAACTTTCTATTATACAGGGTGTTTTTTTTTTTAAAAAAAAATTGCCATCCCTATAAACTCGAGAACCGTTTGAAACCCAGTTAAACACAAAATACTTTTCTTTATTTTTTTTGTAGGAATCTGTTTTTAGGGGGTCAAGATTCAATCTAGTAGTGATACATTTTTATTGCACGACGCGATGTTCACAAATTTTCTGGTACTGACCGTAGCGAAACACGGGTTAAATCAATCTACGGCATGAGAAAGACGTCTTGTGCACTAATTCATTTTTATCTCTAGTTCGAGTAATTCTAGTGTTTATTTACCTAAAGGTATTTTTGTACTACTCGAGATGAGAAAAAATAAAATAAGTAAAATAGAATTACATCAAATAGAATAAGATACGTAGGTATATTTTTATGATTTCCAATCAATTATCTGGGTAAGTACAGTTGTCGTGTCTGACTTTTGAAAAGTCTTCCAATCTGAGATCTGCTAGGTCCAGGCTTGTTGAATCGCTCGCTGGACCCAGGATTGTGAGGGAGTCACTTCACGGGTCAGTATCCAGGCTGTCTCTGGAAGAAGAAACACATTATTATAATAATAATAACACTCTTTAGTGGAAGGTAACCACTAGGCGAGGTTAATGCCCAAAGAATTTCTACCACCTAACCCTCAGAGTCTAATTATTATGTGGTCATAAACTCAAATCAATGAGGAAAAAAATCATGCACAGGGTCGGAATGTCGGATTCGAACCAACGGATCTCTTAGCTAACTGGATTACCAGACTAGCGCGTTCACCACTTGACTACCAGGGCACATTGGGGTAGGAGTGATAATGATTATGTATCTATGTTATGTAGGTGTAACTAATATTCGGATGTCGGACCGAAGGCAATGTATCTGACTATTTTTTGTAATGTGAGGATTTATTTAATTTTCGTCCGTAGAACACGATAGGTTCAAATCCCGGCAGAAGCAGAACACTTGTGAAGAAGAACATTCATGTAGGATTTGTAATGTACAAGAGACACCCCACCCCAGTCACAAGTTTTGGAGGGGGTTTTTTTTTGCAACTAATAATATTCAAACATCTACATTTCGGTCCGTTTTTTTTGCAAACGTCATGTTTATAATAATAATTCATTTTTATTTGAAAAAGCAATAAATTAAAAATTTAATGCTATTATATTATTTTCATACAACGTCCTTGAAACATAATCATATTTTTTATTGTGTCAGTCAATGTCATTCTCATTCATCATGATTCATGATACTCGCACAACAACAATATGAATGCCCTTCCTTAAGCACTCTTTAAAAATAAAATTATTGTTTCCAAAATCTGCCAGTAAATAACTAATTTTCTAGGGTACCTACTTCAAAATTTGAGGGCATGTTTTTTTGTTCCTTGATGAGTAGTATCTATTTCTTTCGTGTAATTCTAAAAGCAAGTATAGGTACCTACTCCCCTGGTTAAATTATTTTACTTTGGATTTGTCTCTATTAAATTCGAAATTTTCGGGGGGTGGGGGGTAAATTAGGTACGCAATGTATTTAAGTGCTTTTTATAAAATGAATTTCCACAATGAATAATATATTAGAAATTTATATGCATAATCAGTAGTGGAACAACATTCTTAGAATATTTTTAAATGATGATGACTACTTTATCAATTCATTTTAGTGCAATTTAAAAGTTGATAGCTTTCTGAAATGAAATTTTATATGATCTCATTCCAACTTGAAATGAAATGACATGCTTGTCTGAGCTCGTATATTTCATTGTTTGAGAGGGAAGTGGAGAGAATTGTGCTCTGACACTTATAGTAAAAATGAGTAGGAAGCTCTGCGGGAAGTGAAGGTGGTCTGGTGGCAAGTACACTTAACGTAACTTACGGTAATTCAGGATGAAGTAGTTTTGACAGCTCCACACCAGTGCCCAGTCTATGTAGTTAGTGGACAGGATGAACACCTGTCTCTTGGCTGTGATAACTGAAACACCAACGTATTCATATTAGGTACATAATGTAATAGTAGAAATATCGCCTTATTTAACAATACAATGGAAGCAGTGAGCGAGAGAGGAGTCTCCTGGAGAAGTGCCTTGTCTAGTGTAGCTGATAGATCCAAAAAGCGAACTCTCTGCCAACCCCTACAGACTACGGCAGGATGAATTAAGTAGTAAGTAAATTTATACTGCCCGACTAGGAAAAATGAGTCCCAGACTAATGAGTCATATTAGACCGAGACATATTATTATGTATTCAATACCACAAATGGTAGGATAACTTGTCATTTTTCGCCTGGGTGTCGAACCCGCAACCTCTGGTCATGACTTGAGCCCCTGGTCGTGCTCTGGTCAACAGGAATTACTTCAGCTGAAAACTGAACTGGGAGATTCTTCATTAATAATTCCATCTGTATGTACTTGATCACTTTGTAAGTATACTTATAGTTAAAAGTTATCTATGGATATAAATATTTAAACTCCATGATTATTTTTCAAAATTCAAAGTTAGAACAGGCAACTGTTGTATTACCAAGAAATGGTTGCAGACCAAGCGTAAAGCTATGTACGGGGATTAGAAGGGACTTTCGGGTTGCACAGTTTTCCAACTCTGACGAAGTATAAACTATTTGGGGGATTATAAATTATTCTAAAGTTTCACCCTGTGAAAACTGATTGAGATATCTTTTATAGAGACTCAGTGACCAGTGGAATATCTTCAGCTTATCTCCTGGGGGATAATCTATGGATGATTTACGAGATTTTTTTTATTACCTATTTCAATCAAACACCTCGGCCGAGGTGTGAAGAACGCCTATACAAAGAAAGAGACAGCCCGGCAGAGTGTAAGGTTACGGAAAACATAGTTCCCATGCATTTCATGTACTTTCAGCCAGCGAAAAGTGCAACATGAATTTCGAAAATTGCGATTTTTATTGCAGAAATGGACTCTACGTTGAAAAATAAATTGATTTGACTTTTTGTTTGACTTCCTAGGCCAACGGGAACCCTATTTTCGAGACCCCCCAACAATCGTGAAAGACATGAAAAGATTCATAATTTTGTTTTTTTTTTTTTTTTTTTTCTGTTTTTTTTCATACGGATCCTTTGAGACCCGACTTCGTGTCTTTAACTTGGCACTGAAGATTAAGTGAGGTGTCTAAAGTGATCAAGATATAATGGAGATGAGCCTGGACCAAAAAAAAATTCTAAATTATAAGCGGGCGGCCAATTTGGGCGGCCTCGGGTTTTGGGAGCCTAAATCGGGAATTGAAGGATAATACTAATCTTAAGTGGTATCAAATGAAAGATCTTGATCAGCAGATACCAAATTTATTGATTTTATTCCTTCATTCGGTCCACTGGGTGGCACCTGGTGGCCTTTTCATTTTCTTTGGTGGGTAGGTACCT
The DNA here is from genome assembly GCA_024516035.1 of Bactericera cockerelli. Taxonomy (NCBI): domain Eukaryota; kingdom Metazoa; phylum Arthropoda; class Insecta; order Hemiptera; family Triozidae; genus Bactericera; species Bactericera cockerelli. The sequence goes on from CM044956.1 coordinate 33,457,046, forward strand.
TCGAATCCTTAGCTTAGTGGTGAGATCTTGGCCAGTATGTATTTTTCGAGATGACCTCGCTCTCTCACTGCAAAATTTTAATGTTTAAGTTTCCAAGTATTAATTTAGTTAGTTCATTTTCCGTCCGTTTCTTTAGAAGACAACTTTGTCTATTGGTAGCATGCTCGACCTGCCACCCAGTCAGCATGGGTTCGAATCCTGGCGGGGACGAAATTTTTTAGCTCTATATTTTCAATTTGGGCTTAACGTTGTTTTGTTTTTCCGATCTTAATATTTGATCTTAATGACGACCCCATTACCCTCGCGAGGAAAATTTTAGTAGTTGCAAAATTGGCCAATGACCTGTGGCGGCATTACGAGATTGATTTTGGACAATCATGGTTGGATGGAGATAAAATATGATGAATTAGCTCTCATAATGTCGATGCTACTCACTAAAAGTTGTGACAAAGTAGTGACTTTGGCCAAGTGGGTAGCACACTAGGCTTGCACGCACGATGACTTGAGTTCGATCCCCTTCAGGGAAGTTTTTTTTTCTCTGTCCATTATGTCCGGGGTACACTCATACCTCGTGAGGTGTTGATAAGGGACGTCACCACCGAGTTCTCTCCGGCTCATGGTTTTATCAACACCAAATTGTCTCCCGTCGCGTCGCTTGCAATTTTACCTCAGTTTAAATCTACATATTTTAGGCCTAGCATAAACATTATAATCGAAAGACCTAGGAATCATTGATATAGACTTGAGGCATGGACTTCTTTATATTTACCTAACCCTAATATAAACCCGAGGCATTGCCTTCTATGTATTATCCCTAACACTTTTATATTCCTAAGGCATGGCCTTCTTCAATTCCGCTCCCTGGAGACATATAATACAAGAATTAGAAGGTAAAGGCATCTCCAAATATCTTGTGGATATTTTTAAATCCTATCTGAGTGATAGAGAAATTGTTGGAGAGGAATTCCACATGATGATGACGGCGGGCGTTCCGCAAGGATCGACCGCCGGAGCCACTCTGTGGAATATCCTGTATGACGGAGTACTGACCGTAGATATGCCTGAGGGAATAGACCTCATTGCTTATGCCGACGATCTGGCTGTAATGGTAAGAGCAAAGAACGAAACAGAACTGGAAGAGAAAACAGATACAGCACTTTCTAGGATCCACCACTGGATGCAAGGAAAGCAACTAGACATCGCTCCTGAAAAAACAGAGGCTATTCTTCTAAGTGGTAAGAAAAAATGCAGACCTCTCAAAATAAGTATAATGGATAGAGAAATCAAATTCGTAAAAGAACTTAAATATTTGGGAGTAGTGCTGGATGGTCGACTTAGTTATGGACCCCATCTACAATACGTCACAACTAAGGCCAATAAAACAACTGTTGCCATATCAAAAATAATGCCTAGTATTGGAGGAATGAGCCAGAAGAAAAGATCAGTGCTGGCGGGTGTGAGTGAATCCATAATCCTATACGCATCACCAGTATGGACCTCCGCACTCAGATTCCAAAAATATAGAAATGTTTTGATCAAAGAACAGAGGAAAATCCTCATTAAAATCTGTAGAGCCTACCGGACTGTCTCTAACGAAGCTCTTTCGGTTGTGGCGGGGATCATACCGATAGATTTGAAGGCCGAAGAAAGAGAAAAATCATTTGGAAGAACAGAGGAAGAGAAAAGAGAACTTAGAGAAGAGACGGTGAGAAAGTGGCAACAAAGATGGGATGAAACTGAGAAGGCAGAGTGGACAAGAAAGCTTATTCGGAATGTTAAAGAGTGGACTGAAAGAGGACATGGTGAGGTGGACTTTCACTTAACACAAATACTAACAGGACACGGATGTTTCGGCTCCTACCTCTTCAGATTTAAAAAAAGGGACACGCCCATGTGTACATTCTGTGACGGTGTTGAAGAAGATACACCCAGCCACACCCTCTTCAGGTGTGAAAGGCTGAGAGAAAGAAGAGAGAGATTTATGAGAGAAATGAGAGAGGAGATAACAGAGGAAAATATTGTGGGGAAAATGATAGGGAACGAAGAAAAGTGGGAGAAGACCAAAAAGTATGTAGAGGATATTATGAGAGAGAAGGAAGAAAATGAGAGAAGAGAACAACGCAACGCCACTGCAAGAGATAGGAGAGACTTGCCACCGTGAAACATATTAGTATGCATTATGCATTATTAAAATTTACATAAATACAATAGGTATAAGTACAAATAACTATTCAATTGAGCTTGCTGTAATTTACCTGTAAATCGTGTTTTATACATAAATACACTGTACCTACTAATTTTGTGTCATATTGAGAATATTTTACTTTCAGAGATGGAAGAAAGAATGCAGCGGAGCTATCGACCAAAAATAATACCAAATATGCTGACTGTACTAAAATATCTTATGCTTCAATTGTAAATTTATAATGTTCTATACGTGTACTAAGTGTCTGTATGTTAATAAATATTTATGTCTTTATGTAATGAGCTGGAAGTAAGGGAGGTTTAGTGGGTCGCTGTCCTCAGCCTGGGGGGGTGCCAGTGTTTGGGAGAAAAAGTGAGTGGGGTGGTCCCCCCACTACACCACTGATTTCCCGGGATGCTGTCTCCTTGTAGGGCTGGGGAGGGTAAACCCCACACTCCCCATCGGCGGCTACGCGGGCGAGTGCTACGGGTCTGAGCTTCAGGCGAGGCCCCTTATTGCTCGACGGCGCGGCTGCTGGTGGGCGTCTTAGGCCGTGCGACACTTAGGGTATAGGAGTAGGCGTAGTGTGTCGCATAGCTCAGAAGATTTCCCTCACTTACTCCAAGCTCACATGCAGTGGCAGGAGAAGAAAAAGAAATTTGATGCAATAATGAATGAAAAAATAAAGAAAATTTAAATAAGAAAAACAGAGAATATAAATGTAAAAGAAAAGTCTAAAGCAAAATACCCTGAAGTAATATATATATAGTTCCAGGGTATATTTTTGCTGCCGCTGCATGATTAGTTAAAAAAAAAAAAAAAAAAAAAAAAAAAAGGCATGGCCTTCTATGTATTTTACCTAACTCTACTATACACTGAAGGCATTGCCTTTCATTAGTTAGAGATTTTAAAGATTTCCTTATAAAAGGCCAATTCTTATATAAAAATGATAATTTTATAGTTTTCATTTTCTAAATACCTAATGTAAAAAAGCATGGTCTTATTTCCGGGAGAGATACTCGTGGTGACCCCTGCAACAAGCCGGAGAGAATCCGGGTAAGAAAAGGTCAACGGGAGAGAACTCATTACCTCAACTTGATAAGGTGATTACAAATTAATTTCTTTGGCATTTGTAAATCCAGGTGTTTTAGTGTCCCTCATAGGAGGCTCCGATGTCTATTTAGCATTGAAAGATAAACCTAATCATGTGGAGTATAGAATCAAAAGGTCTTGCATTGCAAATTTATATATTATTTACTCACTTTGGGGACTCAGGGGGCCAAATCTTTGATCCAAATACATATTGACCTTAGAAAAATTAAATACGTACTGCTAAAACTTTATCTTAAAATGAGACAACTTGGTACATTCACATTTTCCCAGCTTATTTACTTTTGTTATTCATAATGTTTCAGTAGTGTATGAACCTATATTTTCGTACAAAAAGAACTGATATCCCCCCAAAAACACCACTTCGTGGTTAAAAAAAGAAGAACGCCTCACTCAAAAGAATGATTATAATTAGCTAAAAATAAATGATATCAAATTGAGAACACCTTACCCCTTCTCTTTCTATATCTCTGCACTCCTCTCTGAATTTATTCCTCTTATCTTTATCTTTCTTTATCCTTTCTAGGGGTCATCCCAAACTTGATTTCTCTTTAAATTTACTTGTTGCACGGCAATAAAAAATGGCGGTCGCGGTGTAATTTTCTCGATTCAAATCAAATAATTTCAGAAAAATCATACTCCGACCGCCATTTTTTATTGCCGTGCAACAAGTAAATTTAAAGAGAAATCAAGTTTGGGATGACCCCTAGAAAGGATAAAGAAAGATAAAGATAAGAGGAATAAATTCAGAGAGGAGTGCAGAGATATAGAAAGAGAAGGGGTAAGGTGTTCTCAATTTGATATCATTTATTTTTAGCTAATTATAATCATTCTTTTGAGTGAGGCGTTCTTCTTTTTTTAACCACGAAGTGGTGTTTTTGGGGGGATAAGTTATTACCTACATTATATCAATATGAGGAGCGGTCGAAGTTAAGCACGTTACGGAAATTTATACGTTTTGGCAGTTTTTTTTTGTGTTTTAAAAGTAGGTTATAATTTCATACAAGGATAAGTAGCTATTATTCTCACTATGGCACTAAAAATATTTGAGTAGGACGGAAAATTGCATTTTCTACAACATCCATGCATGAAAAATCAAGCTCGTCAGGAGGCGAGCTCTCGTCAAGACTCAAGAGTAACGCGCCCGCCGGCTTATTAAATAGTTGAGCACAATGCCATGGTTGCAGCTGTATAGATTTAATCATGAACTTAACAAAGAGGTTTAAACACAATCAAATGGCTAATGGCCAATTAGTTTTACAATTCAATCAGTCCGTTAGTGACATACTGAGGGCTGATTTATAACATAGGATTACACAAATGTAAGCTAGGGAGTCTGAGTGTCAACCAATCACAGCACACAATAGCACACTGTGCACTGGTAGTCAAGTGGTTAACGCGTAGGTCTGGTGATCCAGGTAGTGCAGGGATCCGTTGGTTCGAATCCCACCCAGTGCTTGAATTTTTCCCCATTAATTTGTGACCACATTATAATAAGACTCTGAGGGTTAGGTGGTAAAAAATGCTTTGAGCATTAACCTCGCCTGGTTGTTACCTTCCACTAAATTGTGTTATTAATATTAATAGTCTGACTCGAGGAACGGTAAGGCTTCTCTTTGTTGTAATTGTAATTTATAATCCAGCCCCAAATCCACTAAATCAAGCACCGTATAACTAACTACAATTACTTACGAGGGAATTTGAAATTCCACATAAAGTTCGCCTCCCGCTCCACGCCTGATACCGACTCAATCTCCAGAGGAATATCGACAGCTTTTTGTGTTCTGAAAATGAAGACACAAATTATCTATGAGTTGGAGTAAGGTGCAAGTGCAAGCTCATGCATAATTTTTTTTTTTTTTTTTTTTTTTTTTTTTAAAAAAAAGATGAGTGTTTCACAGCCTTTTTTATTTCGTAGCCATGAAACAGGAGCTACTGTAGACGCTTGTGGTCTGTGTTGTAGCCTGCCCATCCCGTAGTATGCCTCCCCTCTGATGGGCGAGAAGTGACACAATACTTCCCATTTAGGTGCTGGGTCAACACGAGCGCACCGGTAGGTATCCCTTACAAACAATTGTAACCAAATTAAGAATACAAATTTTTGTCGGCGCGGGGGTTCGAACCCGGGACCTTCCGCATGGCAAGCGAGTGCTTAACCACTGAGCTAAAAAATCATGAGGTAACAACCTTGGAATTTCATATGCATGCATTGAAAAATAATATTCCAGAAGTAGTATGCACAAACTTTGCGTTGCAACCTATACCATGTATTACGAAGAAATATTTTATTTATGAATCAGATAAGAGAGGTATTACGCTAGAGTATACGGTTCATTATTTTTTATTCATAACTAGGTATATTAAATTTATCTACTCTTCAACTCGCATGGGTTTTATATATTTCTGAGAAAGACTTGAAAGTGTAGCTTTTACTCTATTTTTTTTAGATTTTCAGAGTAGGTTTATCGATAGTAAAAGCTGCTGATTTTTTATCGACTAGTGTATACAATGTTAACAATAAATTGTGAGTAATGACTAATGAACTATTCAGGAATCAGTATTTTGTAATCTTAATATATAAATGTCAAAGTCACTGACTGACTGATCATCACTGTTTTTCCGAACTGGTAAGTCCTAGGAAGCTGAAATTTGGTAGGTAGCTTTGTCTTATAGTCTAGATGTGCAATAAGGGATTTTTCGAAATTCCCACTAAAACACCTGCCATTGGCGAAAAAGGACTTTTTGCTTTCACGGCCATGCCTCGGTCCGCAAAGCGGGCGACAGCCCGCTAGTTCAGTATAAACAGAAAAGTGAGAAGTTGTACTCATTGTTAGTGCATGTTAACTTACACAGGAACCACCATAGAATAAGAGCCCTGGGTGTTGTTTCTAAAGTGGAACCTATTGCATCTGGAGTAGCTCTCCCACACTGGTGTCTCCTTCCTCGCCTGCTCGTACCACACCCCATCCCACTGGAAACAGACAGCAGCCCATTTCACATTACGAAAGCGGCATTTGAAACAAATATCTTGAAAAAATTCTTCAGTGTTTCAAGTTATTAACATGTTCTTCAGTGTCTTTCTCTCAAAAAAGAATAATGGTATCCCCCCCCTTAGATGCGAACATTACCAGCAGGCCATTTTATAATCTTTATAAAAGGTCTTCGCTCCAATAAATCTAAATCTTAAACTCATACTAGAATAGCTCCTTGAGTTCATTCATGAATTACTTTGTTAAATTTAAATAAAAAGGTTATAAAAAAAGAATTTTCAGTACCCCACAGATTAAACTCTTAACAAGCAGTAAATCATTGGATTTTTTTCTTCCTTTTTACACAATATTTCAGAGGCAAAAATTTTGTTCGTATTATTCGTTGTTTTATGTTTTACAACAAAATATCAAAGAAATATTTTTTACTTTTTGAAATATTTTTTAAGACTCTTCACATTCTTTCAAAAGTGCTTTATTTTAAAAAAAATTCGAGCTTCAAATTTATAAGTATCCCTAAAAATATACTATACACAGATAGTAAATTCAATTTTATTTTTATTATATAGTACATTATTACTTCTGGCCCCTCGTTCTATCAAAGTTCAAAATTCTGAAAAAATAATATACCTACCTATGTATTTTGTATTTAGTCAAAACATATTTAGCTATATCTGTTGTTGTTGCTTAATAGTCTTTTTATAATATTTAGGTTATTGTTACAACATTAATTTAGATCCTCCATTTTCTGGAAACTCTCATTATGAACAATATTTGATCTCGAAAGAAAAAAAAAAAAAACTGATAAAATCGAATAATTGAAAAATTAATTTCAATTGAATCTTTTATTCTTTTTAATTATTATACTCCGGCAATTTGCCGCCATTACGGTTTTTTCTCTCGTTGTTGACGTCATATTTGGAATTAAAAAAAAATCTTAGTACGCACATAATAAGTATAAAATAAAAATTTGTAATCCGTTTCGGCCGTTTTTGTACCAATCACCTAGGACGGCCGACCTTGTATCTCAAGAACGGTATGTTGTAGCTCACTCATATTTGTAGCAATGAACTTTTCTCAATTAGGCCTTTAAAACAATATGTCACAAGACATACCACTCTATTTGAGATTTTAAAGTTGGTCCGTGCCCAGACTGCCCAGCCTGACTGGAGCAGTATAGGATTTTTTTATTTGCTAAAACTTAATACCCCTAATAATTAAGGAATACAGGTTTTTACGTTTTTCTAAAGTTTCAGCCGTTCTCGAGATACGGGGGTGGGGTGGGACTTTTTGGACACCCTGTATATTTCTCTTACGTAGTGTAGGCAGAGGGTAAGAATTCATTTATGAAAACTCAAGCACTTATACAAAAGAATGTTTTCATTGTTTTCATCATGAGAAAATAGAGTAAAATAACATTTTGCTTTCCAGAAATTTTCTAGAATAATAGGAATAAACCTGAGAAGTAGGATTTTTTGATACATTTAAATTTGTTTGTGCTAAAAATGATATTTTATATTACACCTACTATGTTTTAAATTACAAGCCCCTGTCCATATCCTATACCAATTAGTCGGATGATTTTTTAAAAATCACAAAAACAATTTTTGTAGATTTATGTATTTACATATTTATTGTGACTGCGTCAAAGGCAAAATTGTGATTTCTATTTATTGTACCTGTCATAGGCCAAATTGTGTATTTTATTCAATCTCACAATCGTGGTTGTGTATAAAATATTTTTCATTCGTGTTAATACCTATAATATATCTAATTTTTACCTACCTTAAATAATTATATTTTACGCTTTTCAACTGATTAGTAGCAATGGGTCGAGGTCAAGACCCAAAAACATTTTGTGAAGTACACCCTATTTTAAAATCACTCGGGTCCAAAAATTACTTTTTCAACATTCATTTCCCGCATTAAAAAATAAAATTTCATCTTGTGAAAACAGTCAAAATAGTATGTTCTACTGATAATTCTATCATCTTTCTAATATAATTTTACATATTAGAATGAATGCAATTGGATTTTGAGATTGAAACTCTTGCATTCGACATTTTCCCTAAGAAAAATATCAACAAAATGTTATGAAAAAGCAAATAAACAACTCATAAGGGATGTTGAACAAATTTCCAACGATTTCTTTTTATAAAATTAGAAAATGTTCTCTATGCTTCAGTGGATTTTACGTAGGACAAAGTGAGTTACTTTAGGTAGATATTTACCCTATAAAATCTGAAGGATTGTACATAATGCTTGCTCGGGCAGGGACCCAGGTTCCACTGATGAGAAACATTCACCAGGAAAGTCAACACGAGGAGTCCCACGGGAAGAACAGCCATCGGGTACCTGGAATTGATTTATTCTAGAATACAATATAAACAGACGGACAAATATATGACTTTTTTCTCTCAATGTATTAATACAACATACGACCAACAACATAATTTTATAGGACGTGTGGTTACTCTTACTCTTACTCTGGGATGTAGAATCAACTCAACCTAGCTATGTGATCGATGCGATGGCTCAATTTAGAGAAGGCTAAATACAAATAACCCCAAAAAATACCTTTTTGTGTTACATTAGAATTCCTGTCAAGTCCTCAACACAAAAAGAGAAATGCCTTTGGGGTCTACTTTATTCTAGTTTTTTCAATGTTTGTTACATCCATTTAAAACTGTTTCAGTCTCACCAATACAAGTATGGGTAAAAATATTTAATGCTCTGATATTCATGTACAATGTACATCTAGTACAACTTCTCACTCTTGAGCTTCTACTGACTGATTATACTAATGCTCAATTAAAAATTTAAAAAATCCAATAATTTGTCAGTCTCGGTGTATGCGATAATACACAAGATCATTGAAAATCTCTGCAAGTGCTGTCTCTTAGAAATTTTATTTTATTATTTTATTTCCTGGAAGTAAAGTGATTATTTATGGATGGGAAGGAAAATCCTTATGTTTTGTTTTCAATAAATCTCCTTAAAGTGTTATCTACAGCACACGTAGTATCACTTTTCGGACGCATGGAAATACATGGTGCTAGAGGTAAAAACATCCTAGGTTCTCTCTAATTTTCACCAATCTAAACCCAACAGGAGAAAAAAAATCGATAACTTACTTGAAACTCTTATAAGTTACTGAAAATGAAGCAACTATACTTTCACTTAATATAATTAAGGGTTTTTAATTAGTTTTACTCACAGTATAATTTTGAAATAGTTATGTTTATTACATTTTATTATAAACAATGAGATTTAATTGGTGAACCAAATAGTGAAATCGATTACAATAAAATATCAGTAATGTCATATCACATTTTACAGGATAATATATACCATTTTTAGTTGATTATATTGTTAGTTAGGTACTACTCATCACATACCTAGCTCTCAAAGATAAGAACGCTCTCTTAATCATCTTTGACTTACTTTTATATTCGTCATAGTCATAGTTGATCTTCTTTATATTGGATGTTATGGCCGTCCAGGTAATGTACACGGTGTAGTGTGCTTATGACAGTGGGGTAATATTCCTCCTTCCAACTGATATTGTTTCCAAGGAGTGTGAGCTCTCTCAAGCTTTTCAAACATCTCAAGTGAAACAATGTCCGTAAATCTTTTATTCGGTTATAACTCAAAAATAGTTTTCTAAGAGGACTATTGATACATTGAGTGAATTGTAGATCTTCAAGCTTGTTCGATTCCAAATAAAGTTGATCTAAATACTTAAGTTTCGAAAAACAGGTCACAGGGATTTTCGATATTTCATTTTTGTCAAGTACCAGAACTTTCAACATGGCTGCATTCTCAAGTTCTTTCAGATCCTCTATTTTATTTTCATGCAAGAATAGATGTTTTAAATTTTGGTATCTGTGCAAATAAAATGGTTGCAGCATTGATATTCCATTATGATCTAAAAATATAGTTTCTAGTTTTCCAAATATTTTAACATTGTCATCAAGGCTGACGTTGATGTCTTGCAATCCTCTAACTTTGTTATAACTGAGGCGTAGGATTTTAAGATTGGGCAAATCACACAAGTTTGATATGTATTCGATATCATTCCGTTCTAAATTTACACTTGTCAAATTGGGTGTAGTATTTTTGTTGAGTTCAATAATTTTCAATGAAACGTTACTTAAAGTAAGGTGTGTCAGAGTTGTCAGCTGTGACCATGTGTATGTTCTCAACAAATAAGCCAAGTCAAGTATTGCATTGAACATTTCAGAAGCAATTTTTTTGTTTTCGAAATCTATTCTTTCTCCATTAATGTGCATTATAAATGGAAAGTTATGAGCTATAAAATGTTTAATGTTATGAATGTTATTTAATGAATTCCCTGTTATGTCAATTGATTGTAGTTGAGTTAGTGTGTTGATTTTTTTGAGAACAGCTAAATCTTCTTTGATACTATTCCAGGCAAGATAGAGTTGTTCAATTGATAGCAGATGCGCCAGATCATTCAGTTGCAAAATAAAATTTCCTGATATATTCAAATAAATTAGACGGTTCAATTTTGCATTTCTGAAAGAAATCAGACTATGCAAAAAGTTATAACTTATATCCAGTTTAGTAAGGTTTGGTAAAAGATTAAGATCAAAATCTATTTTTCGTATTCGATTGTGTGAGAGGTACATCTCTTGTAACCCACTAAGCTGAATACCAATTCTTATATGAGAGACACAATTGTCCGTGACAAATATCCATTGTAAATTTGGGGAAATAATAGAAATATTGTCTACTGAAGTTGAGGATTTAACACAAAAACCTTCTAATCCTTTTCTTGAGTCTTGTCTGACTGTTATTAAATGTTGAGGATTTTTAAAATTAAGAAGTTTATTTGCCAGTCCTAAATTTGAAATAAACAGTTGATTTTCTAAATCTTTTGGAGTTAAATTGAGGGAAACTTCATTTTCAATTGAAGCATCATTGATCTCAAGACTCTCGTAATTTTTCCTTTCACTCAAGTTTATTTGATTAAACTTTTCAAAATGGACAAGCGATTCTCTTATCATAGCTGCTTGGTATTCATCGCACAAGACATCTTCAATTGGATTAAACTCTATGTTTAAACATTTTAAATTTTTCATGAATATTGAAATAAATTTTGACACTTCAAAAAAGCTCGATACTTTATTCCAGGAAAGATCCAGTGATTTCAAAGAATTGATTACTTTTGTCGATTTCAATTGTGATATATTATTGTGGCTAACGTCAATCCGTAGTAGGTTAGGGAAGACAAGAAATAGTTCGTTTATATCTGTGAGTTTGTTATAGGAAATATCCAATTCTAGGACATGATCATATACTTCTTTCACATTTCCAACTTCTGATATATTGCAAGCACTAAGTGTTACACTTGTTAAACAGTATTGCGGGAACAGCAGATGGTGTGCTATTGATTTACCTTTATTTGAAGTTGGAAGTTTAACGTCTTCCTTGAGCAGAGACATGTCTCTAAAAAGTTTATACTTATCTTTGAATTCGTATTGAAACTCAACAGCGTAGAAAACACATTCATCACAATTCGCATGAAATTCTCTACAAGAAGTATTGTCTCCGTGACCTTGGATACCATCTACATTTTTGTATTGATACAGTACGATCTGTTCTGATTTGAATCCAGCCAAAATGGCAATTCGAGACTCTTTTCGGTGATTTCTCATATAATCTTGTTTTACATTTTCAATGCACTCCAAATCGCATGATATCATACAGTTTGTCAATATCAAATTCAGGGAATGGACGAAAGGAAAGTGAGATGAAAGAGTTTCGCGCCATTCAGCAAGACTCAATACCTTGAACGGAGATTTCATCAAAAAGTACGTGTAATGTTGGTGATCTTCTTTTTTAATCATGTCATTATAAATTTGTGCAGTTATATAGGAAACATTACTAACATTAATGTTCTGTACAAAGTTTTTTTCGGAGAATGAACTACAGATAAAACTTTGAAGCACGTTATGGAATACTTTACATGAATCAGGATCTTGGAGAGGTATAAATTCTATGTTATGAAAATTTTCCTTTCTGAGAATGTATTGAGTTCTTCGTAGTAGTCTTTTGTGACTTAATTCTCTTAATAGATCATCAAACCGCGACTTCCAAATTTTTATTTCATTGGATAGAAATTTTAGTTTGGCCTCCAGAATCTGTGATGTATTATAGATCATATCTTGTTTGTATTTTTCCTGTAACAAATGGAACATTTCCATTTGCGTAGAAAAAGATTTTAGCATGATTTCTTTCTCTGTTTTAAATTCTGATTCTAAAGACGCTAACTCATTTTCATATTCCAATAAAAAGTCACTCATGAAGTGTTTATTCACTTCCTTATCTTGCAAAGTAATAGGAAAACCATCTAGCTCTTCAAGAGATGGCATCATGCGTATTATCTGTAATCGATAATGCAACTGGTTTTTTGTCACAGGACATTCTCCATACAAAGGATCAGAGAAATAAATTTTCCGTATTGAGATTGCTCTACATAAATTCGTGATATTTCCAAAATATTTAATTGGATTTGCAGATAAATATAATTTTTTCAAATTAATATTTTTCTGTAGGCCTTTATTAATGAAAGAAATGTTGTTCTGACTTAAATTAAGTTCTTTGAGAAATATCAAATGTTCCAATCCTTCTATGTTACTGATATTATTATTTGCCAAACAGAGTACTTGAAGAAACTTACATTTGGTAACGTCCGGTATTTTTGTAAATCCATTAGAGTATAATATCAACTTTTCTAGTTTTTGTACACTCATCAAATTTATATTAGTAAGTTTTCTGTCTTCAATCACAAAAAGTTCTTTTAAATTGTGTAAAGTTTTAATGCGCTTTTCATACAAATCTGCCTGTTCTATCAAAATTAACTTTCTTTCTGTATTATGATTTTGCTCCTTTATGTTCATTTTACTGGACAATGCATGATCCTCGCAGATCTTGTCCATGTTCATTTTGATAGCTAGCAGTAAATATAAAAATTAACTTAAATAAATATAACTTATAAAGAGACACTTAGAACAAAAATGTAGAAAATCACAAAAGTTCAAAAATACTAAAATGTCAAAAATTCAATACAACGAATATGAGCTATGGTATTTTAGATATTTCAAGTCAAAATTGCCAGTTGGTAGTGTTTTTAGTAGTGGTTAGTATTAGAAGAACTCGAGAGCTATCAGCTATAGGCCCTTTCCTAACGACCGCGACACCACAAAACATAGCTCTCCCGGGAGACTATTACGTGTTGTTATACTATCGAATAGTTGTTAATTGAATTTAAGCCTACTGTTTAACTTCTGTTCCTCTAGTAATAAGTCAATCTGCTATGAATTAATCAAGAACGGGTCAGTTTTAAAACATGCATAATGTCTAGTAGGAATGTGAGCAACAATAATTAGATATTTAAAAAAAACGTCATATTTTTAGTGTATTTTTACCAGAGAAATCCATGTAGGTATGGTAATTTAGATAAACTAACAGTCTGATGCCCTTGTTTCAAATTAAAAATTTTCATGCAGCTAATTGCCGACTTGAAGTATTTTTTCACAAAAAAATTATCAAAATTTTTAGGATTCTAAAAACAAAATTGTAAACACTTTTGGGTTCTAAATGCGTATGGGTTGTTGATACTTCTAAATTTAAATATTCCAGACTTGACAATCTTGCAAGGTTCGCTCTTGTTATCGGAAGAGATATATTATGCTTAGCGTGTTCTCTCTTCATTGTCAAGGGGTAAAAAACTTTTAGTTCCATGATGTTATTTTTACCTATGTGAACCAAAGAAATCTACACAATTTTGCCCACATCTACAAAATTGAAGAGTCAATGATTATTCTTTAAGGTTTTACCGACCTCAGTACCTTGATTGATGAGGCGGCGAACTTGTAACTCAGAGGTCGGTGGTTCAAGTCCATAGTTCCGAAAAGATTTAGTAAAGCTATTTGGAGTAGTTGTGACATCACGAAAGTTATTAACACAAATACCTACAATATGGTGATGAACCAGTCAATGTTTCCTATAGTATTACTTTTACAGCAGCATACTTGTCCAATTTATTTTTCGTGGAAAATGATGCAACATGACCTATTTGAAAGAGAATTTGTCACTGTCACATCATGTCACACATTGTCACCCAACCCTTGTAGCTCATATACATGTATTATGTTATGTTTTTTGGTACCTTCATGAAAATAAAATTTAAATCTGAATTTTTCAGGGACGTGGAAATGATACTGAAAATATTTATATTGTAATAGAAATAACCCAATGCAGTAGCAGTACGCTATAGAAAGTATCTTTAATTTTTATAAACAGAACAGATTTTTTTATTCAGATCAGGCTTTATTTACATTTTTCATATAATTATATGCAAATACAATAAACAAATTATAATTACAAGTTAAACAAGGCCTGATCAAAGGTGGTGATAATGCATTCGGCATTCTCTTTCCTTCTAATCCTTGTAATACAAAATAGAAACATAAAATCTTACTACAAGAACCTATATTATAAGATTGAAGAAGTGGTGTAACACGAATCACTGTGCTACTTTTGCTCTGTTATTTCCTTCTTTGTAATTTTACAATGGTAAATAATAAAATTTACAATGGTAAATAATAAATGAGGAGATAGCAGAGCAACTGAAAAAGGCAAGAAAATCCTGGTGAAAACCACCACAAATTGTTTCGTAGTTTTACAGACAGAACATTACTATTCATGGAGAAAAGTTTGACATTGAATCGTGCAAAGTGGAGAGTGGTTGATTGATAAGTTAGGTAGGTACCTACCTGTTTTTGAGCAAGGTTTCAAATCTTATTGTACATGATATTATGATGTAATATGTATGTATGAAAAGAGATCTTTGCATCAATTTACGTAAAAAATACGTCATTTCCCAGAGTTGATTTTGTTAAATATCTATGTAAAATTCGTCTATTCTACCAAACGAGACAGAAATATATTTTTTAAAACTGAGCCAAATGTAAATCATCAATTATGTACATTTTATTTTAGTTTGTAAGAAAAATTGCTAGAAACATAACAATCGTTCCACTAGATTTGACCAGATGGAATATGTTAGATAATCTTCTATCAAGTGGATCTTTTCACTTTTTCAAAATGCATCCATTGTTACGTAGATCCTTTTTTTAGCAGCCAAAATTAGATCATTTTATGATTTGAAGGTCATAAAGTAAAAAAAAAACACAAACAAATTTTGGCGTGTGTGTGTGTGTGTGTGGTGTGTGTGTGTGTGTGATGAGAGAGAACAAGGAAGAGAGAGACACTACTCAGAACACACCTGCGGGTAACTTTGTTCACTCCTTCTCCTTCTTATTTTCCATTCAAGATAACGCTATACAACTCATACAGTACCTACATAGAATATTACGGTAGGAAGAAACATTATTTTAAACGATAAAGCAGATTAAATTCGTAAGCACACGCGAGATTTCGAGTGTTAGGAAGGCTGCCGAAACAATGGAGCTTACCCGATATGTAAGCAAACAACATGTTCCCTGCTAGTGGTATACCTACGAGTATAGAACATACAGTGGTGTAACTGTGAGAGACAGCAGACGCGCTAGACGATGGGTATTTTTTAATTGTTCAAAAGATGCTTTATAACAGAATCAATGAAATACTCTTCTTCTCATACTTGTTCTTTTCCCAAACATAGTAGGGGTTGGTATTGTTCAACCTCTTCCTCGTTGTTCAGATTGTTTGGTGCAGGCCAACCAACCCTCTTAAGGGCGCCAATGCTTTGTGTTATTGCTTTTTGGTCTGAACAGGTTGGTAAACCATATCTGTTTAACATCCCCCAGCCAGAATAGATTGAAACTAACAAAGGTTTTAGATATACAGGGATTACAGGGTGTCCCATAGTAAACGAAACATTCAAACATCTCGAGAACTAATGGTGACCTTGGGGTTTCTTAGATGACCCCTTCAAGGTTATTCTATGTCGACTTTGGAATTTTAAATGGCAATCCCTATTTTTAATGACATTTTTAAAAATCTAAACAGAATTTTAAGTTCAATCAAATCCTTACTTCTAATTTTTGTCACACCTTTTAGGGATGGTGAGATATTTCCCAACTTAGACTATGAGTGCATCATAATATCAAATCAGTCTAATTTTAGGTGCTGAACATAATATTAATATTGGTTCTTAATTTTTCTTAAAAATAATTAGGTATTTGAAGTTAAATGGACCCAAAATAAAAAAACCAAAATTACATTGTGCTCACTGCTCAGCACCTGAAATTAGGATGAAATTTAAGATGGAAAATTTCTCACAATCCCTAAAAGGTGTGAAACTGGGTGTGACAAGAAATAAAAGTAATAATTTGTTTCAACTTTTAATTTTATATAGATTTCAAAAATGTCATAAAAAGTAGGAGTTCTAAAGTTGACCTTGAAAGAACCTAAAAGTGTCATCTAAGAAACTTTCCAAGGTCACCAATCGGTGTCCTCTTTAGAGATATGAAAATTATCTCAGAACATTTTTTTATATTGTCATTGTCAGTAATTTACGAGATATTTTAATGTCTCCTTTATAATGGGACATCCTGTAGTATATACATATTAATAAAGGTAAATTTCTAGATTGACATTATCAATCACAAACTATCTTGACATCCTGTATTGCTGACGAATGCAGTCTCTCAGGACTGATGACAAACTTCGTTCTAGCTCAAATAACACTTGGCGCGTTTGTAATAATATGTAAAACGCTCACTGGGAGAGAAGCTAGAAAGAAAATATCTTGAACTCTAAAGTTTGCAGATGCGAAAAAAATAAATAAAAGTTTGTGTAAGTCATATTAAAAATTCTCAACTCAGAAAAATATAAAAGAGTTATGTGTCATAACTATAGAAACGTTATTATGCAATTCAGAAAGAAAATAGAAAAATTCCTTTAGAAATAAATATTAAATAAGGTATATTTTATTTCAAAATTCACCGGGTAGTCACCGTGGCCAAGTGAGTTAGTGCGCTAAGCATTGCACTGCACGCACGGTGACCTGGGTTCGATCTGCAGCGAGGCAGGATTTTTTCTGCTCTGTACTTGGGTGTTCAGGGTCCACTCATACTTCGTGAGGAAAAATGAGTAGCTGCTTTAATGTTAGCAGCGACCAGTGGCGGTATTATAGACAAAAATAAGATATTAGGATATTAAAAATACGGAATAGTTCTATAATTCTGCGCTACCCACTAAAATTGTGATATAATAACACAAAGAACCACATTATTATTATTATTATTATTATTATTGTTATTTCGAAATTTCCTCCCGTTTATCAGTGTTCTACTCTAAGCTCGGATATTCAAGTTCGGTTTCCCGGAGGCTCTGAGCATACACTTCTGAAAAAGAAAGTCATGGAACATCTTCAAGGCAGAAAGGATGAAATCCTGGATAGGGGAAGGGGGTGCAACAGGATGTGGTGGAAGGATGGAATTATTTAGACAAAATTAAATCTGCGGAGAGGGACGTTAGGCCGAGAGCGGTGAAATATGCATAAGAAATTTTAATGGATAAACAATGATCAACTTAACATGATACTGTCAGTACTTTCAAGGGCTTCAGTTTCATAGTACCTACTCGCTTTTTCGTTTTTCTGTACTGCATAATTTTTTAACGTTTTGAAGGCAGGATGTATTGTACTTGTTCCACAAAAAAAATTCCACATCTTTGTCGCAAAGGATCATAGCTTGTGGCTGGAACCTTCATAACTTGGAAAATCCCTTATTCTTAAAATATAACTGATAAATTGTCTATTTGTCTACCTGAACCTCCCGGAACCTAGCACAAACTACTCTCGTTGAGGTACAATAGTACAACTAACACGATTAGCTCTGCTATACATTTATATTTAAGTACTTACATTTTTTTCACTTCGCTCAGTTTTTGAAGACGACTGGAAACAGATGAGTTTTTATTAACTTTTATTGTTCCACTGTAATACTTATCGCTTTAAACATTTATCTGGTCTCAAGTGCTTTTACTCGGAATCAATTTGCAGGTTAACAATGTTTTTGTTATAACAACTCTTAACAATTTATCTACGATCTCATTCTTTGAAAAGTCCTTGAGAAAATTCGGAAGATAAGCAAGCAGTTAGTCATAAGGTTCGAAGTAATAATACCTTCGAAATCGAAGATAAGGCAAGTGTAAAAATATCCTTTATCTTTGACTCATGTTAAATACGATTATGTCGAATAAATGTATCATATTTATTTATTTTATTTTTATAGAGAGAGAAAGAGAGAGAGAGAGAGAGAGAAAGAGAGAGAGAGAGAGTGAAAGAGGGATAGGAAAAATCTTTCAGAAACACCCGATTAACATCTATAAAACCCATCTCTCCCATGAAAAACAGTACATCCGAAAAGGTTAATTTACTTCAGAATTCCAAACGCTTTTCAGGCTCA
This sequence comes from Bactericera cockerelli, assembly GCA_024516035.1. Taxonomy (NCBI): domain Eukaryota; kingdom Metazoa; phylum Arthropoda; class Insecta; order Hemiptera; family Triozidae; genus Bactericera; species Bactericera cockerelli. Next base: position 33,475,774 of record CM044956.1, read on the forward strand.
ACTCGGAATAAAATTAAGGGTCTGAGCTCTCTCATCTCTCGCTTTCTTCTACAACCTCTATCAAAAGACCCTCTCAAGTATCTATTCTATTCGGTATCTCTATATAAATACGATTACATTGGTCGAAAAAAACAGTAAAATTGTTTAAAACTGCAAGTTGTAACCCTTTCAATAATATTCATTTCCATCCATGTCCTGACCTTGCTGGACGTTGCTTAACTTGGCAGAACGAAAACAGACTGATGTATTCAACGTGCTATCTGTGGACGCTAGCTTTACCTTGCTTTAATAATAATTATCTATATCAATAAAAAATATATTAAACATTGTAATATTTTTTTCCTTGCACATTGCCTATACGCATAGAAGCCAGGCGAGTATACAAAATGAGCCATGGAAAGCACTTGAGATTTCTCATTAAAAGTGAAAAATAATGATCTCCCATTTGTTTTAACCGTTCTCTTTGTTAATGGATTGGAAAATCTGTCTCGAACTTTACAAAGTCTAGAGGCACCTGAATAATTTGAAGAGAAGCACTGATATTGTATATTTCCCCAACATCAGCTTAAACGGGTATTTTACATCAACAAAACAATGAAGTTGTTCAAGTTTGAGCTTAAATTGATGCTGAAATATTCAAATTCATTCAAATTTTGAGATTACTCTTCTTTGAGTTTTCACAATTTTGCTCTGCCTACTCTTACCTTGTCCTCTTGAGTATCTTCTAGATTCTAGAAGATACTCACCTTCATTTTTTATAAGTTAAAAAAAAAGATAAATATTTTGTACATACATAGGTATTTTACAACTCTTTTATATCATAGACTTGAAAATACTGCAGCATTTAAATACTTGTTGTCTGTGTTTTATCCCATATATTACAATATTATCCCGGCATTTGATGGAAAAAAGTATATAAATATACAGGGTTAAATAAAATTCGAGGGATTTTTGTCGAATTCTGGATCCATGGCATAATATCCTCCCGGTAGGTAATGGGAATAAAGTGAATGGGATTCAATGTCAAGGCCACGCCACGCCAATATAACTTAGTAGTTTAGTTGCACCTTCGAAAAATAAAAATCTCGTTTATTTCTTGAGCCATTCTTAGTCCAAAACCCTAATTCCAATAGTCCTGAAAATTAAAGCATCGGAAGTCTACCAGTCAGTTCACCGTGCCCATGAGGATATTTTATTCCGATCAATTGGTAAATTTGTATTTTATGGTCTCCTAGTATTCTATCTTTGTCTAGTGTGCACACACCCACTCACACGAAGAAATCCCATCTTGTTCTCTTCTTTCAACAGAGTCGGAAGTTAATATCACGACACCCTCGTGTTATCATACTCCATTTGACAGTGACGCGAGAGAATTTTTTCCAATGTATTTTTCTTCTTGTAAGCGAAAGTAGAAAGCACTAATAAATAGTAGGTACTTGAGAAGCTTCAGCTGAAACGAGGATAAAACAAAAGAGGATGAAATATTCGCTATGGGTGAGACAAAAAGAGGAATGGCAAAAGAGTGAGAGAGATAGAAAGTGAAAGAAAAGAGAAATTGGAAGAGAGAAGAAAAAATGAGGGAGTTAAGACAGTAAGAATGCTGAGAGAAAATTCGGAGGAAGGGGAAGGAAATAAAATTCAAGTATTGAGAGTAAGTAAGAAAGAGAGAGAGAGAGAGAGAGAGAGAGGTTGTGTTAAATACAAAATATCTCTCTTTCTAAAAGACCAAGGATTAACAGATTCACATCAGATAAAATTTATCCTGATTTATTTCTTTTCAGACAATTTCGGTTTTGCGCATTCCCTCTCTCTCTCTCTCTCTCTCTTTCCCTTTTTCTACCACCCCTTTCTCTTTCTATCTTCTTCGTCACATTTCTTTGTAACTCCGTTTTAACTATATCGAAAGGTTAAGACGGTTAAGATGTATAAAACCTTTCTTTACCCTTTGACATTTCAATTTTACCATCACCGAGGGGTTGATTGCTTTATACTAAAAATGATTCAATTTTCAATTTGTTTCATAACAATAAAATAAGCAATGGTACAGTTTCAATATGATAAAAAATGTTATCAATAATTTTCTATTTTTACCATTACAAAATTAACGATTGTAAATTATGATACCTACTACAATTTATTCATCATATATCATCATAGGGTGGCATCATCGTGACCGATGGTAGCTAGTCAGTGGAGGAATGACTCAGCACTTCTACCACAGTCTTTAAAAGGAGGCTAATAATTGACAAGGGCCCCCAGAACCAAGCTAATGCTGGTCTACTCCCTGTTTATAGTCCCCCAGCCAGACTGCTGGTCTACTCCCTGTTTATAGTCCCCCAGCCAGACTACTGGTCTACTCCCTGTTTATAGTTTATGAGCACAATTGAATGTGATTGTCTTCTTGTTCCAGGTGGTCAAGATGCTGGCGGTGGTGGTCATCGTCTTCGCCACCCTGTGGCTGCCGTACCGCCTCATGCTGGTGTACAACTCATTCGCCGCCATGCTGTCTCAGCCCAAGTTCATGGACCTGTGGTTCATCATGTTCGCCAAGACCTGTGTTTTCATAAATAGGTAAGAACTGAACAGTACTGAGGTCGTCAAGGTCCCGGGTTCAAATCCCAGAGCTGACAAAAAAAAACGTATTCAAATTTTGGCTAAGGAATACCTCCCCCGGTGCACTCGTGCTTACCTAACATAAATGGAAAGTATTGTGTCTCTTTTTTTAATTGTAATTGTAATTGTATATTTACGGGTCAAGCCCAGTGTAAAATCAAACATAAATACATGTATCACAATGAAAAAAAACATAGATTAATTACCTTCTCGCCCATCAGAGGGGAGGCATAGTATAGTACGTCACATGGACAAGATACAACTCAGACCACACGAGTCTACAGTAGACACAATTGGACACAAACCTTTAATTAATTATCTAATAAAAGTTATTCTCGGAATTAAAAGTCTATGACACAGTCGACACACGCATTTTTTCTAGTATATAAAAATATCTTCATGGTTATCATATCAAACATGGTTCTATAATTTTTCCATTTGCATATAAATAACCATCATTAAAAATTATTTATACTCTTACTTTTCTCATTATTCATAATTGCTGTGCAGTGGGAGAAATTATTTGTGGAGATAAAAGACCTACTCGCAAAACATGAATGTTTCTATACAGTTACATACAGAGTGTTTTTCTAAAAACTTGCCACCCCTAAAATCTCGATAACCGTTTGAAATTCAGGAAAACAAAAAACCCGTATCACTTGTATTTTGGGGGATTAAATTTTAGCAAATAAAATTTGTCTACACTGCATTTGTTTTAAAGGTCTCATTAAGAGAAAATTATTGCAACAAATTTCAGTGACCTTCGACCTATGGTCCACGAGATACAGGGTGGAAAGTGTAAAAAAGGACTCTTCTGGAGTGTCCTTTAAAGCGTGAAAAGAAAGATTAAAATCAAATTTTTAACTTTAAATATAGCTCAAATAATTGTAATTCACCTTTTACAAGTGAAATCATCCATAATATCATCCCAACTTCCAACTTATAAACCTCCATTTAACAATAGACCGAAACAGAGTGGCAAGTTTCAGGCTAATTTTATGACAGAATTAAATTCTCAAGTGAGACATCTTTTTCAATACTTAGGTATTGCTCCAAAGCAAACAGTAGAGGATCAATAAATGTCATTAAGTGCTCTGCAAATAGTTAGAAGGGCTAAGCACACCATGTTAATTCCCAAACCTACGTCATCACTTGATAGGTAATGTTAGCTGAAATATACGGGAGATATCAGATAGATATAATATAGTGGAAAATATTGACATAGAAATAAAATAATGCTCATTATGTATTTACCAGCGAGTAACTTATGTATGTATCCTTGTACTTGTCTATATGGCTTATATGATATTAAGTGGAACATTCGTTATGGATCACATACCCTGAATAGTATGGAACTTTCGTGTACACCGTTCATTAGGTACAATTGCAAAATGAAAATCACTAATCTTCAACACTCATTTCAATTAAAACTGTTGTAGTCCACGAACTAGGCCTTTGTAATTACCATGGAAATGCATTAGTAGATTAGCAGGTACAGACCTACAACAGTAACGGCTCATTATTTCACGCGGAATAATTAATTCCGAGTGTAGAATTAACAAATTGAAAATTGTAATGTCGCAAATGTCAAGGTAGGGACACAGTGACTCAAAGAAAACACCATGTGTGCATGGAAGCCAAACTCTATAATTTTCATGGGTTAATTCACAACTATTTCATTGAGTCAGGTCCCAAAGCAGCATCAACATGTACCTACCAATTTAAACTTGCTCTCTATTTGCATAGTTCTCAAAGTTTAGAAACCTTTTCATGTTTGCTCACACTATCTGCTGATGCCGATAGGAAACTGAAAACAAGTTCATGTAAAGATACACTAGATTGTTATTTCAACCATAGTAGAAGAATTTTCCTCAGTAGTTGCATTACGGTACGCCTTGGCCTCATTTTATAAAGCAGTCTCACTCTCCCAATTTTCCTTCCAAAAGTCAAATTTCGTTCAAATAACGCAGTCTCTGAATGCAGTATCGAATAAAAATTTGACGGTTGAAAGGGAGATTTGAGATTGAGAGAAATTTCTGGGACAACCTTTGTACCTATAATATGAGTACGTGTATTGTATACCTACTTACAAAGTGAACTTGTATATTTATATCATGTTGTTGATCATGGTCATGATATCACTTCCTCCCAACCAGATCAAATGTTTATCCTAATTCATTTATGACCTTTCCTAGTTCCTCATCCCAAACTTCATGGTACTCAGACTGATTGGTATTGTGTAACAGCAGAAATAATCAGAAAACCTTTGTACCATAACCAATTGCTTATTCTTGCTAGCTTCAATGAGCTCAAGGAAAGTGGTGTATTTAATATACGATCCCTCGAATTTCCTAAATTTGACAAATAAAAGTTTACGAAATATGTTTAACCCAGATAACGCGGTGAAATTTTTTGTTTTATTTTTTGGAGTGATATAAATTGAGTCCTGAATCAAAATAAGTGCTGTCAACTTATCACACGGACTCAAAACAAAGAGCTTAAGGTGTCACCAACTAACCTCAACAAGCTGAGTTAATTAGAAAAATCCACAATGTAGTACCTTTCACCAGATGGGGCTGACGTCCTTCCAGAAGGACGTCCTTCTGGAAGGACGTCAGCCCCATCTGGGTTAATGACTGATAAAAGTCGAAAAGAAAATAAAAGAGACATCAAGACGTCGTAATGTTGCAATACGCAAAAAAGTTGTAAAGTACGAAGACATAAAACTGACGAATTAATATTGCGGATGTTTTTATGTTGTTTCAGCGCCATTAACCCCATTCTGTACAATTCCATGTCCACCAAATTTCGGCGCGCCTTCTCTCGGTTCCTCGTGTGCCGGTCGCCCGACCACAACTCCTCTGCGGGGCGCCTCTCCACCGTGACCTCCATGACCACCTTGTCGGTGCGGAGGAAGACCAACACGAATGGGGCGCTGGTCAGACGGAACACGGAGCAACCGATGCGCCGAAGAACTGAATTCTGAGTGCACTCAACGAGAGACAGATCGAGAATTTTCAGAGAGCTTATTTCTATTGTATTACTTTTCAGCTAATAGGTGCATCTATTTTTTAAGTTAGATAGGATATACATAGTAGGTAGGGCGTTTGATGAAATCCGAAACAAACCATAGAATTTGTTTCGCGTGAAATTGACATAGATGCCTAACTTTAATTACAGCATGTACATTAAAACTGCAGTGATTAATTAACAGATTTCATTGACAAAGCCGAACGTAAAAATTAATCCATTTTCATATTATACGCGTCAAGTAGAGTAGGTGTAAGAGTACAGAGTACAGATACCCTGCAGTCATTACTTATCTTTTTACAATCTGAGTGAGTGGATACTTATGGCCTTTGAAACGATAAACTTTGGTATTAATTAAGCTAATTGCACTTTTTAATTAAAAATAAGTACAAGATTTTTTCAACTAGACATGATGCAATAGATTGATCCCTTTGAATGATTGAGGGGCAAGCATGTCTTCCAACATGTTATTTATAGGGTGAAGCAGTAAAGTTTTCTCTTTTGGATTGTACTGATTTTATATTGATTGATTGTAAAAAACACAATACATATTATATGGAATGATTGTTATAGAAATATAGATACTACATGCTACCCTTTCTTAGGTATCGAGTGGGACTAAAAGTGAGAATAATATCTATTACTTCAGGCAGTTCAAGCTGATAATATTATTATTTTATTTGTATTGTATTATGTATGATATTGTTTAGTGCAATTTCTGCTCCTCTTTACTATTCAACGAAGCAAGAAATACATCACGTCGTCATGTGGTCTATGCATGTTAGTAGACTGTTCCTTTCATTAGGTTGACAGTGATATCTAGTAATTTATATTCATCATCATCGGTAGGCCCTACAGCCCGAGGTGGGACTTGGCCTCCTCCACTATCTGTAAACAATGCGGTCTTTGACTTTGGTAACCCAACTGGTATATCTCATTGTCCTCAAATCATACAGCACTTGGTCTTGCCATCGGAACCGTGGTCTTCCTCTCTTCCTGGTAGAATAGATCTTGGCCTTTATCTGATCCAATCTGTTGTCCAGTATTCGAGTTCATTTTGAGTTTCCGTTGCATCCAGTAAGTCCAGTCTGTTTGTTCCGAGGCAATAATGGAGGCAATAGTCATAATATATTAGAAAGTTTAAAATAGATCCAGAAAAGGATATGGAATGCAATTGCAATGCACTTTTTCGTGAATAGGTAGATCCATTTACTAATACGTGCTGACACCAAAACTCGGCATGATGCACTGGTACACCCGGCCCGGATACTTTGCGGGTAGAATTGCTCGCACGCTAATGTTTCGTGAGAGAAGTTAGGTGATGTGAACTTCGGGTGAGTCGTGACATCATATATGCAGGTAATGAGGACGGATAATCATAATCCGTATGCTTCATGCCAAAACTGTCACTACTGCAAGATGGATTGGTAGAAGTGGTTGTTATTGAGTGACTTATGGAGTTTACCAGCCAGCGTCGCGTCGATGGCATACACCAGTTCTCATTCAGTCAAACTGAAGTTAAGCAACGTCCAGCGAGGCTAGGACATGGATGGGTGAACATTCAAATTTGAACTGTCGTGATGCTGCATATTTCCGGCCCCACTCAGGCTGGGTGAGGTTGATTTACGTAGCTGGTTTGTGAGTTTTCATTTAATGGAGGGCAAACTCCCCGTCATGATATGACTATGCAGTTGAAAGCGACGTTAAAAAAATATGGAGTTTACTTCATATTATTTAATTATGTACCGTTGTATCTACCTCTACATAGAAATGATCTGCATCAGGAAAAGTTTAGGTTTTCAAAAGATAGTGGAAATATGCGTATAGTGTAAGAATGCAAAGAGTATTATTTTTAATGACACAATCTCTAATATTGAAAACCATCATGAGGAATATAACTTTGAATATTTAGAAACCGGGAATCGAAAGTGGTGCCTCGGCATAAAATGCTAAGACAACTATGGCTTTCTTCGTACATTATAGAAAATGGACTTCTAAAACTGCACAAATTGTAAGTTAAAAATGTTACTTGTAAAATCTTAAGTTACCCATGTCAGATTAGTTCACATTACATGGTTCACCAGACTTATCCTTATTTCTCATGTTAGTCATGAATGTTAATATAATATATTTTGATGTGAATAAACTAATAAAATTAGTGTTGTGTGGATGTAATATTATAAGTAGCGTGCAGCAATGTATCAACCCAACGCCAAAGTGTCAAAGAAGCTTATCAGCATTTTTTTTTATTTACTTAAGTTTTTATAATTACATTTATAATTAATTCTATATAGAGTTGTAAGTACATACATAGCTTTCTTTATTTTTTATTTGATGTTTTTTTATGTTGAAAAAAAATCTAGTACAAGACTTTGTCGATCAAGTACCTGAAACTGATGCCAGTAATGGCAGATGGCATTAACTGTAAATATAGATAGTGGCATTAGTGGCGGTATGTGATGAAGATTTTATGCGTTCAATGTATGTATATTATGTAATATGTATATGTACCTAGACTAACTAGAGTAAAGTAAATCGAATAAGTAGCGCATTCGGCTTCAACACGTAGAAAAATTTATTCGTACTTTGGGTGTCCATTCATACAGGTTCCACTGTACAAGAACTTGAAGAATGTTAAGAAAATAAACTACATACCTAGTTAATTGAAGAGTAACAAGCAACAACCAGTCATAGTTATTAGGTATTTATACAAAGTTATTTTAATATTTAGGGGTATCGAACCCGAGACTATAACTAGTGTTAAACCAACCGAATTTTCGAGTTCCTCGACCTCTATAAATTAGAATACAGAATTGGTAGACCTCTCTACTTTAGAAACTATTTATCTTAAAAACCTCAATAGTTTGGAAAATTCTACTGGTCCCTTGGATTCTAAATTAAACAGGTTCCACTGTACAAGAACTTGAAGAATGTTATTCAAAATGAAAAAGTAAGTATTTAGAAAAGTGAATGTTGTTTTACACAACAACAAATAAAAATCCCTCGTTTTAGAACTATTTCACAACACATGCCTAAATGTAAATCGATATGAAATTAAACATGACATTTTGATCTTGAGTGAAAAATTAAAAAATAAAAATATGAATTACTTGTGGACATTAAATTTAATTGATTATACTATTGAGAAATGACTTTTTATTAAAATTGAAAATATTTAACTGTAAAAATAAAATATATAATATATGTTGAATGTTAATATTTATAATTATTTTTGTGAAAAATATCATTGCAATCTGTTTTTATTTTCCTAAATTGAATTTTCAAAGAATTTCATGAATATAAGATCAAATAGATATTAGTACCTACCTATAGGTACAAAAATATTATTATTTTTAATAAAAAAAATTGAAAAGCTGATGTTATTTTTTGTACTTTAGAATTTGAAAGCATTTATTTATATTGCTAGTATTTTCACTTCGTGTCTATTTTGACTAATTTTGATATAAAAATACTTATGGTCAATTTCAAAAAGACGAGGGTCATAATGATCTTATTCATTTTTAGATTCCTTATCTTTTAAAAAATGCAAGCAAAGAACCTGTTTTATGTATGTAGAGTAAAAAAGAAACAATGGAGAAAAGATCAATTTATAAATAGAAAAGGCTAAAACTAGAGGACCTTAGGTTCGATGGCAAAGAGCGTGTTCTAAAAATAAAATCAAATGTCTATTTCTGAGTAACGGAACAAGAAAGCTTACGAAAAATGTCGACCTCGTTCGAACATGAAAAAAGACAAGAAAGAAGTTTATTTCATTAATAAAAAGCTGATACCCTATAATTAATTTAGCAGCACGTGAAATGCACATCAAAGAGAATACTGCCCCGAATCATATTGAAATAGTTGAGATTAGAGTCACGTCGTACAATATAGAAACAAATTGGAATCAAAGGAATTTATTATTATAAAATCTGCTCGAAAAATCGCATTATTTCTTTTCCATTATTTTAGTAAGTCGACTGTTTTTCAGAGAATCAAAAATAATTTCTAAATTGAAAATAGGAAACTATAAGAAAATATTTTCCATAGCACAACATATTTAGAGAATGAGCCAATAAAGTTTTGAAAGAGACTACTTACCATTTCAGCAATCAAGTTTTGATTTCAGACATCATCTTCTTTTTATAAATTAGGATAAATCAGATGGTAAACTCAAGTTCACCTGTAATTTTTCATCAATCAGGAAGTTAATGAAACCAGTAGCTTTTTCTAGAGTGAAGGCTTTTTACCGAAGCTGGATGGTCCGAAGCAATCTTCCATTTATCCAAACCCCGTTTCATGTCCTAACTTGTTCAAATGGGGGAGTAAACTGCGGAATCTCATGTTTTGAGTGATTTTATTTTCAAAAACTAAGCCATCGTGCCTATTATATAACTACAAATATCTATTAAAAAAACCAAAATACATCGTATTCTTCAAATTATAAAAAAAAGTCCCAAAAAACGCAACCACAAAACAAGTTTCTCAAAATGACTTTATTGCATAGACTACATAGTACCGCGATGTGGCCCTCAGGTGATACTTCCGTAGGTACAATGTTTCTCACCAAGTGCAGAATGTCGGAGATTTTTATGGACAATTTGGTCGAAATATCAGAGAAACATCTTCAACTTACCTCACCACTCGAAACACAACATATGCATATAGATAAGAGAAACCAGGAGGGTCGGAAATCAATGGTATTGCTTTTCGGATGGTGATTATTTCAAGTGATTCCTTTTTTAACATCCTTTTGAACTGCTCTAGGTCAAATAAAGAAGGGGTTTTAATTACCGGCGAATATGGGATATTGCAATTTACAAACCAGATTTCCACAGTAACTTTACCCAGCCTATGTTAGACCAAGAATAAACATCATTCCAGCATTTTTTTTTTTTTTTTTTTTTTAAATATACTTCAATTTATTCAAATTGTTTGTATGTTACATAATAAAATTATAAAAAACAAAATACATTAAAATTAAACTTAAAATACTTATACACAAGAATAACAGAGAAGAGAGAGAGAGAGAGAGAGAGAGAGGGAGAGAGAGAGAGAGAGAGAGAGAGAGAGAGAGAGAGAAAGAGAGAGAAAAGGAGAGAGAGAAAGAAAAAGAGGGAGAGAGAAAAAAAAAGGAGAGGAGAGAGAGAGAGAAAGAGAGGGAGAAAGAGAAAGAGAGAGAAGGAGGAGAGAGAGGGAGGGAGAGAGAGGGAGGGAGAGAGAGGGAGAGAGAGGGAGGGAGAGAGAGGGAGGGAGAGAGAGAGAAGAGAGAGAGAGAGGAGGGAGGAAAAAGAAAGAGAGAAGAGAGAGAAAGAAGAAGAGGAAGAGAGAGAGAGAGAGCGACTGAGAAAGAAAAGTGAGAGAGAGAGAGATAATGGTAAGTTGTTTATAGGATTATATAATTAATACACAATAAAATCATAATTATTTATACTAATTATTTGCACCTAAATCGGAACTGAGGAACTCTTCAATGGAATAAAATGCTTTTTTAAGTAGATAGTCTTCGATGTATAATTTGAATGCTCTATCTGGTAATTCTCGGATGTTATTGGGTAGTTTGTTATAGAACTTCACTCCGTGATAGTTACTACCATTTCTAGCTGCATTTATGCGGTGTCGTATAGGTATAAGATTTTGTTTGTTGCGGGTATTGTACGAGT
>CM044956.1:33487176-33553613 GCA_024516035.1 Bactericera cockerelli
TTTTTTATTTCCATAATTTGAGTTTTCGGTTTGATTTCTTCTCTTTGAGCAAGAAAATATCAATTTCTGTTACACAATGAGTTACATTACCTCAGTACAGATTTGACCATATAGAGAATATAGACCATCTATCCGTCGTATCCAGCCTCTTTGATTATGACAAAAAATATAATAACTGATAAAAGCACTTCCTATTAAAATGTCTAGGCAGGCGGCAGCAGAGACTAAACACTTCCCAGACCAATAACAGAAGAAGTGAAGACGTAAAAATAAAGTTTTACAATATTCTCGGAGCTGTATCTAAGTACTATTAGGGAATGATACAGGAACTTTTTTTATAGTCCATAAGGAACAAGCGTCTGCATAAAGTTATAAAATTACGGCGGGATGTTCTGGGAAGGGGGGGGGCGCTATGGAAATCACACTCGGATAGCATCAGACTAATATCCATACATGTTCCATGCAGCCTCCCCCCTGCCCGCCTCCCCTCCAATCCCTCCATACTACGGTCCCTGGACTCTGCAGCCATGATAATATTTTACCACTGAGTTGTATACAGGACGATAACAGAGGTTGGTGTATTTTAGATCTGACGGGAACGGTTTTCTAACATGTACCTAGGTACAATGTTACAAGTTACATACACCATACGAGTACATCAACAATATACATATTTTAGAACGAATCTGTGCTATGACTAAATTGAGAGTGCACTATAGTTTAAACTATAATATATGACAAAGCTCGGCTATTTTAGTGCATGGATCTTTCTAAAAATTAAAATCGTAAGAACTTTATTTATTAATGAAGGACAAAATAATAATACTGCTGTAATCTGAAATAAATTAATTCAAATAAAAATCACTGCATATTGCATAACTATAGTAACAAGGCGCGCATACAATTTCACTATTATTTTCGATAATAAATTATTTACCATGATTAACTTTTGATTATTATGTTTGTGCTTTCTTTGTCACAACGTCAGCAAATATATAGCTTAACATAACGGAACTTCTTAATTAACACGATATTTTGCCCATATAACATAAATGATTGTCTGATTAGCCGTCAATCTGTAAGTTGTTCTTCATAATATATTATGTTTCCACAAAAGATGAAGATACTGGTGAAAAAAAAATAGATACTGGTGTTCTACTTGAAAATGGTAATACCTAGATATTTTAATTTTGATAATTTTCTAGTTAGTTTGACGGTGGTTTAGGGGGGGGGTCAACACTTCTTCTTACTTTTCGAAAAGAGAAAATAAGTCTTTCTTATCAGAACTGTGACGTCATCAATGAACAAAGAAAATTAAGATAACAAAGGAAAAGACAAGGATGAAATATAATGAGAAGGACAGAGATGAGAAGAGAAGGCAAGGAAAAGCGTATAGAGCATTAATGCATCTGTGCAGAGCATACTTGAACCATTATTAGAAATACTTCAAGTGCTACGTGATGCACATCCAGATCTCCTTGGATGAGGTGGATAGGAGAGGGGAAGAGAAATCTGGACAAGAAGCGTGGGAGTGATGAATGGTATGATGGCCTTAGTGACAGAGTTGAAATCATTACTTCCTCCCCGATGACAGGGAAGGAAAGAAAATAATAAGATAGCACCTCACTGACTCCAGGCTGTCAGGGGGGGAGGTGGGGTGCGGGGTGGTCTGTCTCTTCCCAGAGATTCGTATCCTGATCATTTTAGGTTCTTTCAGACAGGTGCTTGGATTCTCATCTGTATTGCTTGACTAACACAACTGGTTGAAATTATTTATATTTTCACTTTTCACCTTAGTTAGTCGCTCGACTTGACGGTTGAATCCCAAACATTAAAAACTTTAGAAAAAGTGACTGTTTTATGAAATTGTGACATCTACCTGTATTTATAAATCGACACCCTCAGAGCAATAGGTGCTATCTGCACATTAGCAAATTATACAGGAGAGACAAAAAACGTTTTAAAGCTTCATATTAATTATTTGAAGATTTTTTTTTATCCTTTTAATACACTATTTTTTTTTTTTTTTTTGTTATTAACGTCGCTTTCAACTGCATGGTCATATCACAACGGAAATGTTACCCTCCATTTGCAGGAAACTCACCAACCTGCTACTCACATTAACCTCACCCAGCCTGGGTTGGGCCGGAATGCCAGCATCACAAAGTCTTCACAAAGACGTTGCTTAACTTCGGTGATCCAACGAGAACCGGTGAATTCAACGCGCCATCGCCGCTGGCGGTAACTCGTTTAGTTACTAAGTATAATTTTATACAAGAACAAAAAATTAAAATTGTAAAAAAATAAATAAAATAATGGGATACCTAGCCTTGCTATTTTCTCAGTGAAATTGCTAACTATAGCTTAACCTAGGAGTAAATAATGACAGTAAGTCCATCTGGCTCTCGGCTAAGAATAAGACCACGGGCTGTCCCTCCTGTCGTAAAAGGCGATTAACAGGAACATCTCTCAGAAGCTGTTGAAAAGCTTTATAAAAGAGATTTTTATAAAACTCTCGAGAGCTGCTGGAAGGCGGTTCGAATGGCTGCCCAAAGCTGTAGAGCCACTTTCCAGTAAAAAAAAGCACCAAAAAGAAGCCTCGTTCAGAAGAAACCACTTCAGAGCATCAGGGTGAGAAGCTAATGGAGCAGAAGAAACAGAAGATGCCAACAACCTCAACTATACTCTCTTGTAGAGAAGATAGTTCAGAGGTGGCATTCAAAACCCCAACTGCTTCTCAAAGCCTTATAAAACTGCTTCTCAAAGCTTTATATAACTCAAATTCAATATCTGCCATCTGCAGAAAGACATGGAGAATCTTACCAATTATATTAAGTCACCACCTCATTTTCAACTTTAATATGTGCTATCTACTTGAGCAGCCCTCTTGTTGACTGCTATCTACAAAATTTAAATGTTCATACAAACTTGCAATTTGTGATATCTGCAGAGGTCAATTAAAATGTTAATTAATGTTATAAGAATGATTATCATATTTATTTAATAAATGTTCTATACAAATAAATGTCTTTAAATTAATAAATCTACTACTTTAAAAAATATATTTTCATTCAATAACGTAAAATAAATAAATTTTATTTTACTTTTATTAGCAGAGCTCCTCCTCCTATGCTTGTCAATACACGTCTGAGCACTTGGCTCTTTTTGCCGTTGAATAAAAGTGCGTCCCACTTAGCGGATTTTGTTTTTCGCAATTTAAATATTTTCCCTCGTTTATTTAAAAAATCTGTTGTTACCACTGGACGCGCCTTCAAATGCCGAATCCGGTAATACGCATAACTCATTTTTCACAAAATTGTCAGATAGTACTATTGCTCTGAGGGTGTCGAAATATAGATGATATGTATCTTCTGATTTGAAATTCCGCATTTTGAGACATGATTTTTTTAAATATTCGAACAGACGAGTTGCGTTTTATACGCCATTTTCCTAAATATGATGAAAGTTAAGTAACATGGAGCATGTTAAGATGTTCTGAGATGCATTAGTACCTGCCGGCAAAATAAATATACAAAGTATAAGTACACAATATCAAACTCCTGAGTTGGATATACCGAGTCGGATAGGTGAATCAGCTTTAAAAAAAGCAACAGAGGTGTTTCTTCATGTCATGACCAAATAAGTTTGTACTGGTAATTATGGGTAGTAAAAACAGAGTTTTCAATCCCCAAATCAACAACCCTCTAAAATTAAAAAAATGACGTATTCTCCTAAATTACCTTTTAATTTTGAAACATAGTAGGTACAATTTTATCTTCTTCACAGGCACACATTTCAAATATGATAAACAAATTTATTGATAACATGATAACATATTAAAATTTCAAAATCCTCCGGCACTGGTCTGTAAATCAGTGTGTAGAGATCTTACTGTTCAATTACAGTTTAGGTAAGTCAGAACAGTTAGTTAGAAAACTTACTGGTTATAAAATTCCTCAACCTTCTCATTCCTTCTCAAATTTGTTTTATTACACCAACCTAAAGCATAGAGGAAAATTACAATAGGTATTATAAGGTACTTTTGTTAGTCCAATGTATAAGTAACTTTAAAATATAAACCCGGACGAAAGAAATTAGGCCTCAGTATTATCAAAGTTTCATCCCAGGAGAAATTTAGAAAATCCTTTTTGAAAAAAAAAAAAAGAATACTTCTTTTGAGGAAAATAAAAACAAAACAGTAGTGTAGGTAGCATCTCAAATATTTAACAGAAGAAAACAGAAGTTTGTTAATAATGAAATCTAAGAATAACATGAAATTAGAACTTCTATTCAATTTGAAACCAGACATTACATCACGAAATTTAGGAGATGGGAGAGGGACTAAAAGGAGTAAACCCCACACTTGAAAAAAAACAACATGCATTTGTCAGATAAATTTACCTGGGCAAAAGTCGATGCCGCTCATGGGATGGTATGATTAATATTTACAAGGTCAACATGATGTTTCTGTCCAATATCTTTAAGAGATAGTTATGTTACATACATTGATTTTATTAAAAAATATTAGCCTCAAAAACTTAGGTAATAAGGTTCACCTGAACACTGAACATACATAATTCAAACTCATAGGAGTGGGAAAAGAAAAACCAATAATTCTGTAAAAGACAAAAGGAATACTGACTATTGCCCTTTTTAAAGGTGATTATTTTTTGAACAGTTCTAAATCTAATGTTGAAACCGACCTCCGTAATGGCTCGATCGATAGGGATTCGAATCTATTGTACGGTAAATATAATTTTGATAACTTTTATAAATATTATGATAACTTTTTTCGAAGTTGAATTGACTTTATTCAAATAAATTGAACTGGAAGAATTTCCTCCACTTTGTTTCCCTCTTTTCAACTTTACCTAAGAACTCACTTTTTTTAGTTGAAAAGCAAGCTGAAAATAAATTTTAAGCTCTTGAAAATACATGAAAAGGGTTGGGACTTCCTTGTTTTAATTTTTAAGTTTAATTTTTTACCCTCCAAAACTTCCTGGGTAAAATGGTGCGTTACATTTAATGTGTCCCGGAATGTATGAAATATAAATTTTAATAATTGTAGGAACAATTTTTTTAAATGAAGAAAGAGGAAAGCTAAGGAATTTTAATTACCAAATATAAGACATAATGAGATTAGAAAAAGGAGGAAAAGCCGACCTTGTAATTTAAGAGCCTTTTTTACGCTCATATTTTGAATCATAATTTTTTTCAATGTGTGTGACTTTGCAAGTGTACATAAAAATATGGCCTACCATAGCTATAGATAAATTAAAGTTGATTCATCAAGGAAAATGTAAGCCAATCACAGAGAACAGCAAAATGACCATACAATTAATGGATGGATTCAAGAGGTTTCATATTTTAGTCTACAATCATTTCGAAGGCATAAAAATCGAGCAACTTGTAAAAGGTGTAGTATAATTTTAAATTGTATTAATTGGTAAAGCGTCCTATGTTAAACTTGAAAGCACTTTAACTTTATCTATATATTATTGACTTGTTGTGTATTTTAATATCATATTTAAGTCTTTTGATTCAAGGATCAACGTGAAATGTTTCGACCTCGTCAAGTTTAGAACCAAAACTTCGTCCCTCTAACCATCACGATAAGAACACTTGAGAGAACATTAGCAAGATATAGAGAGTTCAATGATATAATAGAATATTATACCACCATTTTCTTTTCCAAAACCCAGCCATATCTTCTTTCCTACACAAGTGGGGCTTTTGCTTTCCTCCGAAAAAATTGTTTCGTCAAGCTTTTAAAAAAGTTCAGAGATTATTCAAATGGGTTTCAGTTTTGCCAACATAGAATAAGTAGGAAAATAGAAAGTGGTTAAAAGGAACATAGACTGGTAAAATGAAGAAAAATAATATACTAGAAACAGTAAGAGCACGAGATAGAGAGAGAGAGCGAGAGAGAGAGAGATAAAAAAAGTCGTGCAGAGACAGAAGATAAATGTAAAGAAAAATGAAACAGAATAATTCAAGGAGATATAGAATTATAGATGAATAGAAGAAAGAGGGAGAAGGACTGTGAAAAAGAGAGAGTTTAATTTAATTAGGTTTAATATTACGTATGTAGTGTTAGCTTAGAAGTATAAAAGAGAGAAACTGAGAGAGATACGCATTATTGGTACACAACATTCATGGTACTTCAACAGAACTGTGTACACACACGAAGTTTTGTCACTATAGCTGTTGTTCAAGGAAAACAATGTGCTAAATATTTGGACATGACCAAGGAATCACAAAATAAGAATAAACACCCCCAGCTTTTTGTCCATTTATTCATTGGTTGGACACTTTTAAAGTTGAATTCAGGAACTCTATGTTCTCATTATTGGGTATTAACTTGATGACGTCACGAATCTACCGGGGTGGAAATGAACACCTTTGTTTGAAACACGGGTGTTTCTTTTCATAATAAATAGATCAAACACATAAAAGACAGCAGATAAGTCTGAAAGGTCACAGGTTTTTTATTCTGAAAGATGATAACTTGGTTGTATTGTGTGGAGTCAATAAATGAAAAAGTTATAGTGCGAGCTGTCTATTTTCTAGGTAATCTTTCCAGTGTCGAATGATAATGTTTGTTTCTGTTCATTTTTTTCAATAATTTTGAAACCTGAATCTCATTAACAATATTAAAATTATAAATAAACTTTATACCTACCTAATATTTTTTTCTTTTTGCTTGCTGGTGTTTAATTCACAAACATGTATCTAACCTATACGCATGCTTTTTTTTAACGTCGCTGAAAGCGACTGCATGGTCATAGGTATCACAGCTTTTTTTTTACCATTGTATATTCAGTCAGGTATACTGAGACATAGATCAATACTCCAGTACAAGTTGTCTGATCAAATCATTTCCTGGAGTTCTCACTGCTGGGTGCTGGGGCTTGGATTTTGTGCGCTTCGGAATATAAAAGAAACATTAACTAGGGTTTACACTAGATTTAACAAAGGTGCCTAGTAAAATACGATTTCCTCCGCACCCACCCTCCTCTTGGCTTTTATTTATTTCTCAGCAAAATGGAAAATGGTCCTGGCTTTCTTTCCTGAGGTAGGTGAAGGAGAAATATCTGTATATTCTCTGACCTCTTCTTTTCCTAAATATCAAATAAATCTTTCCTAATTTTTCCTCCGGGCTTTGTTTTTTACTCGGAAGTCAGGTAATTTTTGTTCTTTTCAGAAAAAATAGAATTTCAGTTCCCTCTCTGAGCGTTGGGGGTAATATGCTGTTTTTCAGCTGAACAGTTGAAATTATTAAGTGCACTTTACCACAGTAGAAACTTCCGTATGGGCACACATTTTGTTCAACGTTAATTAATAAGAGTTTTAATAAATAATTTAATTAAAACGTGTTTTGTATTTTTAAGGGATAATTAGTTAAGTTTATGCATTATTAGCAAGTACGTACAGGAATTCCTAGTGAAAGCTTGAATGTGGTAAGTATGAAATTAAACCAAATTATGTTCTTCTATAGATAGCGAGTCTCAGACTCTAGACTTGTTGGATGGGTTTAAACTTTAAATCGATAACCTCAACTCAACATGCTAGTCTGCTTGAAAGTTCAGCGTGTGAGCAAACTTTCCACGGTCAATTAGATCATAAATTAAAAATTCATCTCGGAAAGCTATTTTTATGCGAAACATTATTTACGATAAAATATATGTCATGAGCACAATTTATAGGCAGTTTATGACCTTTATATAACTGCTTGCGTTCAGTTTCCAGCATGTATACCCTGGGACTTGGGATTACGGGGGCTCTTTTCGCAATAATTCCAGTTAGATATTATTAAGGCTTTCTTCAGACTGGATATACATATGTACTTAAGATAATATATACTCTTTAGGAACGTACATTAATTTATTTTTAACATTATCATTTGCATTTATTTTTTTGCATTAACAAAAGTTTTCATCTCAGAATTTTCTTAGTCTCTTCTCGTTACTTTTCTGTCTCTCTCTCTCTCTCTCTCTCTCTCTCTCTCTCTGTCTCTCTATTTCTCTCACTCTTCTCCTATTTGTCGCCCTCTTCCTCATTTTCACCTCTCTCCTATTTCAGCAGTCAGCTCTTACTTTTTCTTCTATCAGTATCTTGCTTCATTCCATCAATATTCCCTTCCCTTTCTTCATCATTACGTAACCTTTTTTAACAGTCTCCTATTCTCGTTATTATCTATCCATACCTCTCTTTTCAGTTATATTCATCTCTTCCATTCTGTTCGACTTTTGAGTGTGGCTGTGTATATGTATACGTTTCATTGGAAAATACGTCTGGGGGTGACAAAGGAGCGATCATCAATGTATCAAAGGGGATGGATGAAGAGGGATAGAGAGGAGAAAACAAATGTGAACAGATTTGTCAAACGTCACGACATGACGTGTTATATTTGACTTTGAATTTTATTATTTGGGAATGCGACTGATTGAAAAGCCAGAACCAGAGAGGAAGAAAAAAGACACAAATTCATATTGAAGGAGGTATTTAGGAATGGGTATTTATTTTGTTTTCGTTTGAATATATGAAGAATCCTCTACCATCTGTACACTTATATACACTCAGATTTATCCTTATTTGTATGTGATGTACATAAATAATATGAAATCTACTATGTTGATGTACATAATACTTTTCTTTGTCCCAGAATCCAATATGTATGAGTTCAACGTTTATCATTAAAATATAGCAGAAAACTAAAGATAATATTAGAATATTGAAAGAGAGAGAAAGAATAGGGGACAGAAAGACAGAATTATTATGATAAAAGTAAATAGGTACTGAGAAAAAGAAGAAGGTTTTGGTGAATCCTCTTCAGTAAAGTAGTCTCAGAAATAACTCACTTTGTAAAGAAAATTCAAACTGAAATTTCACAAAAGTTGTTTTTTTTTTAATCTCATCTCAGTAATGAGAAAAAAACTTTTTGTGTAAGGTACAAGGGAACCAAATATTCAAATGCAAGATGTTCTCTGAAATTTAAGGAGAAGTAGAACAAAAAATAATAGTGTATGTTGGAAAAAATTCGAGGATTCTTTCCAAAACATGAGCAATAATTTCATGGCATATTAACTTTTATTAGATCTTACGATAGAATTTTTATTCTGTTGTTTTTAAATTGCATTGTTTTTTCTTTTCCATCTCTTTGTTGTTGATGAGTGGAACAGATGGCAGTTCAGTCGACTTGCTCAAATTAGGAAGAAAAAAGCACAAAAGCTCGGAAAGGGAAATAAAGAACTGGAATACAGGAGGAAGAAAATGATGAGATGAAAAAAGTATTCCCAGTAACTGTAGATGAAAAATTATTACCAGTAACTGTAGATCAAAAAGTATTTCCAGTAACTGTAGATGAAAAAGTATTCCCTGTAACTGTAGATGAAAAATTATTCCCAGTAACTGTAGATGAAAAAGAATACTTAATTAAGAGAATAATAGGACAAACCATCAATTCTTAGGTAGCCATTTCTGTTAGAAACAAATAATTTATTACCGAGAAGAAGAAATTAAGGAGCTGAACAAGAAAAAATCTAGAAAGATTTTTTCTTTTTAAACTGGAACTAACAAATCGATTACTTAAATTTCCTGCTCTAACCTTACTAGGTGAGGTTACGTTTGGTAGCTATTTTAAAAGTTTTCAGCGAATAGTGGTTCAACTCCTTTAAAGAGATCCAAATGTTAGCTAGTCATTTATAAAAATGAACACCAATGGTAAATATATGCTCTCTTTTAGTGTTCAGTGAATTTAAACACAAAAATGTCAAGAAATATTTTCGTTCCTGTTCGAATATCTCATGTGAATTCTCATGTTGCACTTATCCCTCCTCTTTCTCCTGCTCTTCCTCCTTCTTCACTTGACTTACTTCCCTCCCTCCTCCCTTCCTCCCTCTCTTCGCACTCTTTGGTTTACATCAGTCTGTCGTCATCAGATTTCACCTTCCTCACGTTGGCAAAAAATCGCAAAGAATCCCCGTGACACGAAACAGTGGAGAAGCTTCAAGCTACGAAAGACGACTTGAATATTTTTTAAAGTTTTTGCTTCTCGTATTTAACAAGCTTTCTGAACGCATAAGAGTCAAGCATGTGACCTGGAGCTTCATGATTTTCTTCCGAAGTTTACACCTTTGTTCCACGAGGACAAAATGCTCATTATTATACATAAGGGTACTGAAATATTTCAGGGGATTTTCAATAGAAAGCGAGCCCTGGAAAGAGTTTATTCTATTTTTAGCCATCATGTGTCCTACTTAGATTCCAACCTTACTCAAGCTGGGTGAGTTAATGACAGTGGCGGAGTAGTTTAGGCAGTGAAAGGTAAGTAAAACCCTTGCCTCAATGCGATAAGATCATCCTGGGTGCTAGTTGAGAGTGACGTTAAATCTCTCAAAACAAACAAAATTATGTTGTTTTCTCCTAAGTTTATGGACCGTAATTTTAAAGTTTATACTATCATAACTATAAATCTTCTGCGTATCTCCATTTTATTTACATATATCATGTACTTCTTCTGTACATACAAACATACATAATACAAATGTCACTGAACTCCTAGGCAGCTAGCCATTATGTGGCTGGAGATATTATGATGAAAATTTTCATGCGTTGCACGAAATCCTAAAAATAAATATAAGTGAACCTGACAATTAGCTGGTACTATAAAGTACATAGTCACTGTGGCTGTGGAGTGCACACGACTTGCAGGCAGATGATTCGAGTTCGATTCCCGGCGGTTTTGGATTTTTTCGAATCAGTACTTCTATGTTACGTGGTCCACTCATACACATGAAGTAGCTTTGTATGAATATGACCAGTGGGGCGATATCACGTGCAAGCTATGAGTATTTTAAACAAATCATGTATAGAGAATCTCTTGATGCTGTGCTACCCACTTAAGTTGTAACATAGTCAGCGTCGATGGTACGTTGAATACACCAGTTCTCGTCTGTCACTGAAGTTATATGCAACGTCCATTGAGGTTAGGACTTGGATAGGTGACAATTCAAGTTCAAACCCTCTTGATGCTGGCTATTCTCGGCCCCACATAGGCTGGGTGAGGTTAATCTGAGTAACTAAAATGTGAGTTTCTAGCAAATGGACTTTATAGAACATGACCACACTATACGGTCATGGCTTGGATAGGAAAAAATATTTTATTGAACTAAATGGAGTTGTGATATAAAATTTATATAGAATTTACTTTCGACGCCATTCATATAAACTCAGACAAAGTATACTACCTATTTTATGATTTCAATATAATAATATCGTAGATTTGTAATGAAAAAATCTGCTTGAATGAAATCAAGTGTGTTGACTATATTACAAAACCGAATCTAAACTAAACAAAGTGAGTAGCGAGGTATTCTTGAGCACTGTGGATTCAATAAAAATTTATTACTACATATTTAAATTAGAAAGTTTGAAAAATGACATACCTAGGTTCTAGTGCCTACTAAGGCTGATTCGCAACAACAAAAACGTCCTATGCTAAAGTTTTTTATACCAATGTTAAAGTAGGATTTATTGCGAAATACTGAATTTATTAGGCACAAGCATCCTTCAACTTATTTATTGAATAATTTCAAAAAGTTTACAACTGATTTTTTTTATTAACATTTATTAAAGTGTGCCAACAACCTATATATTGTTATATACACTCTTATTTTGTTTTATTTAAATCTTAAGTTTTGACAAATCTAAGAATTTAATTACAGGATTCAAATTATTACCAGCAAGGCATAACCATAAGTCATCAGGATCTCTGAAGGGTGCATACTGGGGACAGTCTTGAAGAACGTGTTTCACTGTTAGATGACATTGACAGATATTACATATAGGGGGTTCCTGCCTCTTCATTAAATGGACATGCGAAAAGTTTGTATGTCCAATTCGAAGACGGGTTATTGATACCTGTGTTTTTCTGGGTATTATAGCTGGAGGAAACCAGGGCTTATTTTCATTTTTTATTGATCTTAATTTATTACCAGTAAGTAACTGCCACTCAGAATTCCATGTTTCTTTGATTTTTTTCTTAATGTATATTTTTAAATCATTAATTGTAACATTCTGAATAACAGGCGATAATTCAGTGAGCGCTTGTTTCGCGAGGCAGTCAGCTTCTTCATTACCCGTAATTCCAATATGGGATGGAACCCAGATAAATTGAAGCTCTAGTTTATTTTTATTATCATGCAGCATTTTTCTTATTTCTGAGGCAAGCGGATTGTAAGAGTAAACATCTTGTAAGATTTGAAGTGCACTGAGCGAGTCAGTACATATTATATATGTATTTAGAGCTTTAGCTGTGCAGTTGGCGAGAATGAAGTATATGGCGTAGAGAATAGCAGAGAGCTCGGCGTTGCAGATAGAGAGTAATGGGTTCAACTGGGTACAGAACTTAGCGGTCCGCGAACAGAAAGCAGCAGAAACATTGTTATTGTTTTTGGAGGCATCAGTATAAATTTGGTCATAATTAGGAAATTTATTTGTTAGATCTCTGAACTCAATATTAATTTGTGAGTGGCAGTCCTTTTCCTTATTAAACTTCCGCAGATCGTAATGAACAGGAGGGATATGGGAAGTCCAAGGAGCAGGGAGAAGAGGGGTGGGGAGAATATTGTTGTCCAGCGATTTGATGTTAATATTATATTTCTCCAGTAAAAGTTTTCCTCTTATTCTCAGAGGTTTTTCCATGTGAAATTTTGACCTGTATAATTCCATATATCTAAAGTCTTTTAATATCGAGTAGTTCAGTTGTCTCGGATCTCTTTGCGTGTTAAGTAAATAGTTGAAAGCCAGAATCTCCCGACGGAGGGATAGAGGAGGTTCACCGGCCTCAGACAGTATACTCTTAATAGGGGAGCTTTTAAATGCTCCAAGAGCTAGACGAATACCCTGATGGTGTATGATGTCGAGTATTTTAAGAGAAGAATCCGGGGCAGAGCTGTACACAATAGAGGCATAGTCTAGTTTTGACCTAATAAATCCACGATAGAGTTGTAGTAGAGATTTACAATCTGCGCCCCATTTGATGTTGCAAAAAAGTTTCATGAGATTCATTCGTTTAAGACAATCAGACTTCAGTTGGATGAGGTGGGGTTTGAAACTGAGTTTCTTATCAAAGTGAAGGCCAAGAAGTTTAAGGCTGTCAGCATAGGTCAAAGGGTGGTTAGATATTGAAATATTGGGGTTACTATGGGTTTTCCTTTTCCTACAAAAATGTATGGCTTGGCATTTTTGTGGAGAAAATAAAAATCCTGAAGTATTTGACCAGTTTGTTAAATTATTTAATGAAGATTGTACACATGTCTCAATTTCGCTTATATAGTTGGAACTCATGAAAAGTGTATAATCATCGGCATAGATGCATCCGTTGACTTTTGGGTGTATATTAGTAATTATGTCATTTATAGCTATCAGGAAAAGTGTGCAGCTGATTGATAGGCCTTGGCAGATTCCGTTTTCCTGTTGCTTAGCTTCTGAGTATATGGAGCCCACTCGAACTCGAAAGTTTCGATCTTGATGTAGATTTTGAATGAAAAACCATAGATTGCCTTCTAGCTTATTTTCTTGAAGAATTTTCAAAATTCTGAAAATCCAAGTAGTTTCGTACGCTCGTAAAATATCCAAACTGATTACAACACAGTGCTCCTTGTTTATAAAAGCATCTCTTACGTGATTCTCCAGGTGGACCAGAGCGTCAGTTGTACTGTGTTGCTTGCGAAAACCACATTGAATTTTGTTGAAAAAGTTTTGGTTGTCAAGTGTACAGAATAAACGGTCATTTATAATTTTTTCCAAAACTTTGAACAAACATGATGCCAGAGTGATGGGTCTATAGTTTTCTGGGGATTCAAGATTTTTATTTGGTTTAGGGATAGGTGAAAGTACAAATTCTTTCCATTTTTGTGGTATTACGCCTGAATACCAAATTCTATTGTAAATCTTATTTAATAATAGCAAGGATGTTTTAGGAAGTTTTTTAATCACCATATAAGAGATTTGGTCCATACCAGGAGAAGTATTTTTGCGTTTTTTTAAAACGCGCTCAATTTCTCTCATGGTGATCGGAGCATTATAGGGAGCTGAATTATTTCTTGAAACATTTAGGGGATTACTTTCTATCTCTCTTTTTTTAGAGAGAAATACGTCACTATGTTGAGAGAGATCTGAGTTGCTATGAAATTTTTCCAAAAGAATGTCAGCTATTTTTTTCTTATCAGTGATTATGTCTGGACCAATAGTCAAAGAAGGGATGCTCATTTGTTCAGACTTCTTGCCAATGATTTTCTTCACTTTTGACCACGCCTCTTTACTAGAAGTATTCATATCGATAGATCCAATGAAGTTTCTCCAAGAATCTTTTTTCGCTTTCCATGTTGTTTTTCTACTTATGGCACGGGCTCTTTTAAATAGGATGAAATCTTCAGGTGACATTGTTCTCTTGTATTTTCTAAAACACTTGTTTTTCTCTTTTATTGCTCTGTAACATTCCTCATTCCACCAAGGAACTCGTGGCTTCATGTTTTGAGGATTTGAGCGAGGAATATTATTTTCGCAAGCAGATATTATATCCTGTGTGAATTCATCGATAGCAAGATCTGTGTTCTGATTCAAAGTGAAGTTTACATGTTTAGCCTGGAGCTGTGAGGAGAATCCGCCCCAATTTGCTCTGTTATAGTGCCATTTGGACTGATCTTTATGTACATTTTCGTCTTCTCTCTGAAGAGATTTTATATGAATCGGGTAATGATCTGAATCATGAAGATATTTATTTACATTCCAATTAAGTAAGAGACCTAGGTCTGCTGAGCAGAAAGACAGGTCAATACAAGACAAAGTATTATATGACATACTAACATAAGTACTTCTTCCATCATTCAATAAATAAATATTTTTACTTAAAAACCATTTTTCGATTTCTTTGCCACGGGCATTTGTGGTATTTGAACCCCAGATCATATTATGACTATTGAAATCGCCTAGGATTATAAATGGAGGACGAAGCTGATTTGATAGATATTCAAGATTTAAAGCACAAAATCGTTTATCTGAAGGAATATATACATTGCAAATTTGTATCTTTTTATGTAAGATGATTTCTACAACAATGGCCTCGAAGTCTGTTTGAACATGAAATTGTTTTGATCTGATAGATTTATGGACTAAAGTTGCTACTCCTCCACTGGCTGAAACACAATTGGCGGGATCCCGATCTTTGCGATAAAAATTGTAGTGTCCCAAAGAAGGATGATTTGAATCCTTAAAATTGGTTTCCTGAAAACATGCTATAAGTGGTGATTGGTCAGTGAAGATCTTCTGGATGTAGGGAAGACGGTTGAAGTATCCATTTAAATTCCACTGAAGAATTGAAAAGTTATTCATGGTGAATGTTACAAAGCAAAATATAAAGCAAACAAGGCGAGAAAAAAAATACATGTTGAACATAAGTATGGATAGTAATAAAAAAATACCATCTACTTGTATCTAACAAAAATAAAATAAATAAATAAATGAATAGTGTGTAAACATCTACCTACTTAATTATATAATTACTATGCAGGTGTGAAATGTAGTTTTTGTACAAATAATAAATAAGTATTAAAAATGTTGGCACACTGAAAAAAATACATAGGTATTGAAAATTTAGAAGACAAGCAAGGTGACAAAATTGAGGTAAAATAAATAAACAAAAAATAACAGTTTTCTTGGACATCAAACAGATAGGTGATTTACATTTTTTAGGACCATTTTCGGCGATGCTGTAAACAGTTCGGACTTCAGCAGCCGGCCGATTCTGGACTTCAAATTGGTGGTTGTGTCAGGACATCCGTGAATAAACACAAAAACTTTTTTTATATCTTCGACAGGAAGTTTAGACTGCGAAATTATTTCCTCTTTTTTCTGAGAATTCTTTAGTTTTAAGAGAAGGGAACATACATCCTCCGAGCTCATGGATTGAATATTTTCGTTTAATATTGTGCTTTCCACCAGGGACTTGAGGCCATCAGTGATTTCAGGGTCTGTGGAATTTACTCTGGGTTTTTTATCAAGTTGTAATGGGTCATTATCTTTCCGCTTTCTAGTTTTTGGCTCCTGTGTTGACTTCAGAGTGGGGAAATCTTTATCCTCGACTAGAGAGGGGAGAGAAGAGGACTTCTTGAAAGTAGGAAAGAAATTTTCATTAGTTTCAGCGGGAGAGGATACCTCCTGAGTGACAACAGAATTGAGAGAATCATCTTCTTCCATTAACTCCTCATCGTTTGTCTCGGGGAGGGGAGTATTAAGAATCTCATCGTTGGAGTTGGTAGTGAGAGTATTAAATTTCAAATCATTATTAGATTTTACATTTTCCAGCCTTTGTTGGGCAGGAGCACGAGGGGGTTCTGGACAACTGTTTGCTAGGTGGCCTTCCATAGCACAATTGAAGCACCGAGGAGATTCAAATTTGAGATAAATTGTACATAAAACATTTTTCCAGCTGACTGTTATGTTCAGGGGAACCTTCTCCTTGTCTTCGGACGGGATTTGAACCTGTCTCTTGTATGCCAGAATGTGTTGAAGCCTCGGGTCTTTCATGCCATAGCTTGAGAGTTTGATCTCGGACATCAGACGAACATGGTTCCTCAGCTCGTCCGCTATCAGCTCATTGGGAAGGTGCGGGGGGACATTCTGGAGATACAAGGAGAGACCAGGGTCAACGAGTTTTCTGACCGGGAGACGTTGACCATCTACTGTAATAAAATCATTTTTTGAAATAAAACGTTCAAGAACATCCAGTGAACATAAATGCATAACGATTTTGGAGCCAGTTTTCCCTCCATAAACGATTTCTTTAAAATCGTCTAAAAGTTCTCCAACGGAAATAAAATATTTTTCAATGGAAATGGCCTCGACTGAGGGGAGAAATAGAGCGCACTCTAAAGGAAGGAGTAAAGATTCATTTGCTGGTTTTGATTGCTGCGAACGAGAGAAAGAGGATACAAATGAAGATGGTGCTGATCTCTTGGGAAAGTTAGTAGAATTACGGGAGAATAAGTGAGAAAGCGGAGGACGGGATTGATATGACATTTTGGCTAAGTGAAAATGAAAATATTTTTAAGTAACTGGCTAAAATATAATTTTCACGCAAGCGAGTCAGGAAGAGAGAGAGAGAAAATCGAGTATCTATAGAAACACAGCTTGTTGATTTTGTAAAAGCACATACTAGGATATAAAAAACGGTAATAAATCACACATATTATTAGTTTAGGGGAAAATAAGTCCACTCATGATGAAGACGAGTCAAAACTGAATAATTTGGTATGGAAATCACTTTCAAAAACAGTTTATTTACTTATCTAAAAATAATATAGCCAGCGTCGATGGCATGTTGAATACACCGGTTCCCTTCAGAACACCGAAGTTAAGCGACATCCAGCGAGGTTAAGACTTGGATGGGTGACCATTCAAACTCTAATTCTCGTGACGCTGGCTTTTCCCGGCCCCACTCAGGCTGGGTGAGGTCAATGTGAGTAGCAGGTTTGTGAGTTTCCTGCGAATGGAGGGTAAAACCCCCGTCGTGATATGACCATGGCAGTTGAAAGCGACGTTAAACCCCACTTAAAAAAAAAAAAAAAAAAAATAATATTTCAGGGAGCAAAGAAAAAGCGACTGCTCTGGAAAAACACAACGAAAGGGGTTTACAACTGAAAATAAATATAAAGCGGCGAAAGTTGGATGATGGAATAAAATGTTCCTTGTATATAAAGTATTGTATGTAAAGACTGGAGATTTTCATTTTTTTTTTTTTTCTATTTTCCAGTGTACGACATTGAGAAGATACGAAACTTCTTGCTTATTATTCTTAATCTACGTGTTATCATTTTCTTTTTCGTCATTTAAAAGCGTTTATTGAGGTACCTGGTATTTTTATAGAATCTTTGGTGGGGAAAAAACTCACTTCCAAGAGTCTTTTGTTACTGTTAGTTGGTTACAAAAAACCTATATAAAAAAGTACTTGTAAAAGTCTAAACCTTCGACGAATATTTAAATCTCACAAATTTTCAATTGGGAAAGCATTTAGAAAATCAGCAAGACCGAGTGACAATTTAACGAAGGAAATTCCCACGAGGAAGCTATCAGAGGAAAAGAAAAACTCCCCAAAATCTGGAAAATGAAGGAAACTTTCCAGCGTCAAGTCAGTTTGTTTAATTAAAAATCGAACGCACACAATACCCCAGTGACAGCCCATCCAGCCTTTGTTTCCATTGAAACAGCCTGGAAAGAAATTATGAATTTCCTGGCGCAATCTGGTCTGGAATAATTTCCGACAGTATTCCTGCGGTTTCTCCAATGTTCCGCCCGGGAAGTTTGCTTTCGGACATGGTGTGTGAATATTTATTAACGTGCAAAGTTCTACGTCAAAAACATGGAATTGATATTAAAAGTGCGATAGCTGTGTTGTATCATTAGAACTTTTCTCTTGTATTTGTTGTTGAGGGGACAAATTACTCTCTGTGGATTGTTGATTCAAAAGTCAAAGTTAGGTTCAGAAAGTTTAGCTTTTGATTCGGTGAAAAAAAATTATACATAAACGTTAGACTCATACAATTTCGGCAAGCTTCTTGTAGAAAACAAGAATTGAAATAACACAGTCCTCAAGGAGGTAAACTCTGAAAGGATCGAACAGACTTAATATTATGCTCCCGCTGAATTGTTTAAGTAGGGTGGAAGAGATTGCCACAGGCAATAACCCTGCCCTTTAGGTAGGACATTAGCTTCATTCTCTTTTTTGTTTTCTTCTTTGTTCAATCTATTTATTTTTTCTTTATAATTTCATTGTATTTTTGTGTTACCTAATAAAGTATACTATAATAATAATTGTAAGATATACCCTGTATATCCTCGCTCTAATATAACATACACCCTTATTATGTTACCGCTTAGTAACATACACCCTATATTTTACCGCTGAATGGTATTTACAAGATGGAGGATCTCAGTTAGAACTGTAAGTGGGGAATGAAGATCCTAAGTGTCAACTCAGAGGAATGAATTTCCATGCCATTTTCTCTCTAGCTCTTTCTCTCTCAGTTCCATCATTTTATCCTCTTCTTTATCTCCCTCTCATTTACTCCACTTTATCTTCTATATATCTCTCTCTCTCTCTCTCTCCCACACACACACATATCCTCTATCTCTCTCACTCATCCTCGCATCTCCGCTCCCCGCCCCCTTAATGAATTAAGCAAGTTTCAAGTGCGTCTTCCATTCTATTCTCACACATGATGAGGTAGAATGGGAACAATACAGGGACTCACAACTCCAGGGGAGATATTTCGGGTGAGCAGAATTCGGGTGTCAGAGAAATCGGGGTTTCGTGGAAGAGAATGCTTAGGAGCACCATAGCTCCGTAGTACTCAGCTCAATTTAAATAAGAAACGCTACTATTCTTTATTCCCAGCGTAGCTATATCGCAATATCGGGTTATGCTGCCCGTCTATGACTGATGAGTCCCATTATTCCAGCAGGAAGCCCAAGACGTATAATTATTTGGTCAAAATCCCAAATGGGAAGATAACATGTATTGTCATGTCCCACCTGGGTTTTGAACCCACGACCTCTAGATTACCAGCTACCGGGACTGACTAGGCTCATGTTAAATTGTATGATTTTATTATTTTAGTATGTATTATTATAATTTTGCAAAAAAAAAAAAATGCTGGCACAAAGGTACACGTGAGTTAGTTTCTCTTTAGACAGTGGAAACCCCGCAGATTTTGGCATTTTTTTCTCAGTTCCAACCTGCATAATGGAAAGGAATAGGCATGTTCAAAGTGTCAAGTGCCCCGTGTTTGACACTTTTTTAGGCTACTCTGATTAAATGAGTTAACGAAGGGGACACTGCAGTGCATTCCAAGTAATTGTAATACAATAGTCTGTCCTGTGTGAAGTGCGTGGTGGACACTGAACGGAGTATCGAGTGCAATTAAAAGCGATGAACTTTTTTGCAATTCAATAATTAGCGTGTTGCAAAAAAGTTCAACGATATTAATGAATGTAACACTAATTGTATTCAGTGTTTGTTTTTCATTATTTTTAGTTGGGACGCGTGTTGCCTGAAGATTAGTCTGGACACACTGACGTAGGTACAATGTACTGTACATTATGTACTCACCAGTTACCCACACATGTAGCATACATACTTTTTAT
Source organism: Bactericera cockerelli (assembly GCA_024516035.1). NCBI lineage: Eukaryota > Metazoa > Arthropoda > Insecta > Hemiptera > Triozidae > Bactericera > Bactericera cockerelli. The sequence goes on from CM044956.1 coordinate 33,507,382, forward strand.
ACACAAACTTTCACATTTTCCATGAATTCTTCTATACCTAAAAGTATACATGAATACTTACATCTAATATTATGTTACTTACGTTTTATAATAAATTGTGCCTTGCTGAAGGAGTATTCATTTTTGAATATCAGATATTATAGTTTCATATTGCATTCATTATTTTGGTTTTAGAGTCATTATATTTAAACACAAAATGGAGTCTGATTCTTCCTCTCTGGTTCATATAATATATGTAGTAATTGTAGTACTTGTTGGAATTTCTATTCCCTTAATCAGTTCAGATTTGAAACAGAGACAACACGGATGAATTTATACACTTGAACTTTACATTTATTAATGTGAAGTAATACAATTATGTACAATACAATCAATAAGATACAAGAACATTTCCATTTTCCTACATTTTTCTCTTAAGTTTTCCACGGTTCATCGGAAAAGCACATTTTCCAACAACAATTCAAAAACTCGCCGGTTATAAATATTTCTTTAAAAGACCTTGAAGTCGAGACACGACGCGTTCACACGATATACAAAATTAACCCTCAATTCGTTTCCGACATACTCCCACCAAAAATTGTGTAATCTTTGGAACAATTTTTTCCACCAAAGACGGAAATAGCTAAAACACAAGAATACAAGATATATACAATAAAATATGACATGTTTAGTATCAAAAGAAAGGGAAAAAAATATATGACCTAGAAAAAATATGATATTCAAAATCGAACCCGTTTTGATCAAGTTATCAAAGAAAAGCATTTGAAAATTAACCGTAAATACCATATTTTCATTTACAACATATAAAATAGTCTAAAATTTACCCTTAAACATAACAACAAGAATAACTATTAACCAAACATGTTATACACTAATTAAAATGTCAATTATTCCTAAATAGCTCATCTAGGAAATCCAAAACCTTGTATCATTTAGTATCTCAATCTTGAAAAAAAAATAAGTGAGTACCCATTTCAAGTAAAAAATTAACCTTAACAATATAAAACAACAATAAAGTATGTACATTAATGAGGGATGCAACTAGACAAATCTAGATGGTTTACGAATACATCTCCCTCTTCTAGTAACCTGATTAATAGTAGGTTTTATCTCACCAATTTTATCATTGGGATCTTTATCATTGCCTGTCAATACATCAGATACAGGCTCATTGGATGACACAGACACATCAGCTATATTGTCATCACTTGACTCAATATCAGGGGCAACATCTGACACGGATGAAATCTCCTCAGGATTGTACTCCAACTCCAATGGATAAACACGCTGTAAAGGTCTCGTCAATTCACCATTCTTTGTACGAATTTTGACTACTCGTACATGACCATCATTTCCATGAATCAGCTCTGTAACTCTACCAATGGGCCAGTCAATCCTCTTTGCATTATCATCACCAATGAGTACGATTTCACCTTGTCTGATAGAACGTTGATTCCGTTGATTCACAAAAAGCTGCAGTTGACCTAAATATTCACATCTGAATCTCTCACGTAAACTTTTGGCAAGTTCTTGTCTGTATTTGACTCTCTTTTGAAAATATTCACTGCCAAAGAAATGAAATTCAGGCATGCCAACTTCTTCAATGTCTTTCAAGAACATACTCGGGGTTATGGGAGTAAGTTCTTGTGGGTTGTCTGACACATATGTCAGTGGTCTCTGATTTATGATTGCCTCACAATCACACACAATAGTTTGGAGTTCTTCATAGTTCACACTTGATCTTCCTAGGACACGTTTCAGCATTCCTTTCATGACTCCAACTAAACGCTCCCACCATCCACCCCACCAGGGTGATGCTGGTGGATTGAAACGCCATTCAATCCGTCTAGCAGTAGAGTAGTCTGCAATACTGTGCCAGTCTAATTTCGCACATACTCCATCAAACCCAACAAAGTTTGATCCATTGTCGCTATAAATAATAGACGGCCTTCCTTGACGAGCACAGAACCGACGAAGTGTAAGGATGAAACTGTCCGTTGATAGTGAAGAAATGATCTCCAATCTTACAGCACGATACACAGCACACGTGAAGAGACAAATCCAAATTTTCTTCATCTTCCCATCATCACCTTTAATGAACAATGGTCCTGCTAAATCAACACCAGTGATCTCAAACACTTTTGCATTACGTACACGATTCTCAGGTAGAGGTGTGGGTGTAACTTCCATCTTCTTTGCGGTTTGTCTTTTACATATCACACAAGTGTTAATCACGGATCTAATTGTTCGTCTTCCACCAAGGATCCAAAATCTTTGTCTTAAAATGGAAAGTAGAATTTGTCCTCCAGCATGACAATTGTCTCTATGCACAAACATAATCATTCTTTGAACAACTGGGTGCTCACTTGGCAGTACAATTGGGTAACAAAAATCATTGTCATCCTCACGGTTTGATATCTTGGTTTTGATTCGGATGACATCATTTTGTTCAAATGTCATTAGGTGTTTCAATTTACTCATATCTTTGAAACTTTCTTTTTGAACCAACATGAATACTTTTTGTTCAGCCAAAATAATCTCACTAGCTGACAAGTTTTGTAATGAGCGTTCTTCTCTTTTCAGCTTACAATTCTTAATGAAACGCATCATCCAAGCAATCATTCTTATAATCTTTGGATACTGAGAAAAGTATTCATACCATTTCAGGGGTTCCTCTTCTTGGACCAACATAGATGACACAACTGTCCGTTTTCTCTCCTTCAAAATCTCAGCTTCGTCATATGTAACTGCAGGTTGAGGCCATTGCTCTGGATTTTCTTTCAGCCACACAGGACCCTCCCACCATCTACACTGGAGAAGCTTCTTAACACTGCTTCCTCTTGATGGAAGATCTGCTGGATTTAAATTTCCAGGCACATGACGCCACTCACAACCTTGTGTCAAAGAGCGAATTTCTTTTACTCTATTCATGACGTAAACGTCCCATGGATCATCACGATGAATCCATGCAAGTACAGTTGAGGCATCTGTCCAAAAGTATGTCTTCATATCAGACAACTTATAATCATTAATCACAGTCTGGTACAATCTAGCGGCAATTGAAGCGGCTAGCAGTTCAAGTCTTGGAATTGTCATGTCCTTGCCTGCTTTGGGCACAGGAGCTACTTTAGCTTTAGAAGCTAACAGTCTCAGTGTCACTCCATTTTTGTGTTCTATACGTAAGAATACACAGCTAGCATAGGAAAACTTACATGCATCTGAAAACACATGAATTTGACACTCAGCATCCTCAAGCTCACAGTCAGCAATCCATCTTGGTATACATACTTCAGCAAGAAGTGGGACTTCACTCAGCCATTGATAAAACTTATCCTTTGTGTCCTCTGCAACTTCTTCATTCCATGATAGGTTCTGACGCCATGTCTCTTGTACAAGTAGCTTAGGTATGAGTGCTACACTGCTGACAATTCCAATAGGATCAAACAATCTGTGGGCGGCACTCAATAACACTTTCTTAGTCACAATATCAAATTTCATTGACAACAGGCGGTCAAGGTTAATGGTCAAAGTGTCATTAAATTTGTTCCACAAAAGTCCTAATACATTGGTAGGCTTATCATGATCATCTCCAGTTTGTTCCCAGCCTCTGAGGTCAAAACCTCTTTCCATCATGACGTTAGATGCCATATGGATAAAATCTTTGGCTTGGACTTCACTATGAACACTAACTAGGCAGTTGTCAACATAAAAACTGTCACTCAATATTTCTACTTCAGGTAGTGACCAATCAAGTTTACCTTCTTGACATAATTTCATCGTATCTTCTAAATGAAGCTTTAGGCATGACTCTAATAGGAATGGACTGGATGACACTCCAAATACTACTCGACAATGTCGGTAGGTCTTAATCTGTCCATTGGATTGCCATAAGAACCGTAAGTAATCTCTATCTTTAGGATTAACACTTATCTGTAGAAATGCCTTGGCAATATCTCCAGAAATACCAATTTTATTCTTTCTGAACTTAGCAAGTGCTGCTGGTATTTTCTCAATAAGGTTAGGACCTTTCTCTAAGCAATCATTTAATGAATGACTTCCTACCTCCTTAGAAGAAGCGTCAAATACAGGTCTTACCGGAGTCGTAGATCCTTCCTTAATCACATGACGGTGAGGTAAGTAATGTGCAGGGTTGCCAATTTCACTTATAGGGACTTCTTCAATAATGCCCTGTTGCTCCCACCCTGACAATACTTCTTCATAGGAATCTAGATATCCATCAGCTTTTAGCTTCTTCACGGTAGACTGTAGTCTTAACTTGGCAACACTGTAGTTGGATGACAAAGGAGGGTGATCATTAGTAAATGGTAAACGAATTTCAAAACGATTATCTTTATTCAATTGCACAGTAGATCTAAAATGTTCTTCTGTGGCACGGTCAATTTCTGTCCTAAGCTTACATTCCATGGGGTCAGTAATACCCAACACATCAAGACTCCAAAGATCTGATATTTTAGCATCTTTCAATAGCAGGGAAGTAACAATTGATGCTACTGATTTATCTCTCTTGGGGGCACCTGGCACTTTCCCTGATAAAGTCCACCCAAGTTTGGTCTCCATGGCAACAAGACCATTATTCAAATCAAAATTGTCACCTGTCCACAACTTGGCGGCAATATCTGAACCAACCAGTACCTCTATTTCACTTTGGTTATTGACATCACTAAGGGTAATGGATTTTGCCTTAAGCTGTCCAATCCAAGGACCAGTAGGTACAGAGGGTATATCAGCACAAATTTTATCCTGTTCTAATACTTCAAAATCACAGGTAAATGACTTGTCAATGTTAGCTAATCTAAGCTGATAAATATTGTGCTCTGCTGCCTCTGTTACTTTGCCTCCAAATAAGGCATGCTGTATACGTTCCTTGCCTTTAGGATTATAACCCATCTCTCTTGCTAGACTACTTAACATGTATGACCGTTGTGAACCGGTGTCAAATAATAATCTAGTCTCTTTTGTTCTGCCATTCTTACCACACACTTTTATGACTAATGTCTGCATCAGAACATTACTATAAGTGGCAGAGGTCATAGAGGCATTTTGAGAAGGCTTAAACTTAATATTATCTGTACCTGTTTCCTGTGAGTTACTCAAACCTGGGTCACACAACAGCATGTAATGGCCACGTCCACACTTATTACATTTTGGCCGGCGTCTACATCGGGCAGCATGATGACCAGTCCTGAGGCATGAAAAACACACTTTTTTCTTCTTCACTATGTCGATACGTGCTTGAAGTGGCATATCTACTTTACAATCTTGGGGCTTGTGCTCAGCCTGACAAAAAATACATTCTATATTAACATGTGTATTAAACAATCCTGAAGCAGTGGGTGTGTAACTACTTTTCTCTTGGCTGGGTTTCATATGGGGTTTCACATTGCCTTTAGGGCTAGGGGTACTTAAACCAAACCCTGACTTAACTAACGCCAACTTTTGAGAACTTTCAACCTCACGTTTAAGGAATGTCAATAGACTCTCTAGTTTGTCAGTAGAACTGCTATCATCACGGGTAACCCTCTCCCACATCTGCATGATGTCCTCAGGTAAACATGAGGAAACAAGGGGCATAAGAATAGGACCGCAATTTTTAGTGGTCACACCAAGTGATTCTAGGTTACGGATATGACACAACAACTTATCATGCAGAGATACTATATCCAACTTTTGCTTACTATTCTCTAGTACCAACTTTAACATTTCTCTGATATAGTATTCTGTCAACAGGTCCTCTCGACCATACCTCTGTTTCAAAGTTTTGACAACTTTGTCATACATTTCTCCAGTGGCAGGGTAACTGTCTACAAGCTGCCTTGCTGGAGAATCAGCAGTCATGGACATAGTTAGATAACCTAACTTATCACTAGGATTCATTTTGGGATCTGAATCTATCTTCTCAAACTGAGACCAGAACGGTAACCAGTCACTCAAATTCCCACTAAATTCTCTTAACTTCAATGTAGGCAATTTGCACTGATAATTGGTTGTTTCACATTTAACACTATCATAATGACTTGACTCACCTTCATTCTTAACCTGTACTTTAGACTCAACTAAACTTTTACCTTGGTAGTACAGTACAGTGTACCTGTCAATGTCATCATGTTCTTTCTCCAAGTCTGCCTCTGACACTTCAGGGTCTTTAGACATAATACTAAAGATAGTATTATCCATAACAGTTAGTTCTTCAAATCTGAGCCTCATGCACTCGAGTAGTCCAGACATCTTGCTTGAATCTGCTTCATCTTCAATCTTCTTGAAACACTTAGTAAGGGACGTTCTAATGAGACCTCTTCCCTTCTTCAGACTGCTTAAGTCAGACTCACCCATGGCTTATTCTAGAACTCACTCGACGCGAAAACTTCTCAAAGACAGCTAAACTGTCCTGTCACTACGGTCGCCAGATGTTGGAATTTCTATTCCCTTAATCAGTTCAGATTTGAAACAGAGACAACACGGATGAATTTATACACTTGAACTTTACATTTATTAATGTGAAGTAATACAATTATGTACAATACAATCAATAAGATACAAGAACATTTCCATTTTCCTACATTTTTCTCTTAAGTTTTCCACGGTTCATCGGAAAAGCACATTTTCCAACAACAATTCAAAAACTCGCCGGTTATAAATATTTCTTTAAAAGACCTTGAAGTCGAGACACGACGCGTTCACACGATATACAAAATTAACCCTCAATTCGTTTCCGACAGTACTCCCCTCTTGTTTATATACATAAAATGTAGTACTAGTTTTATATCTGCAGTTTCATGAGCTCCTTTTCTCTCCTAATTCCGTGCCTGTTTTACATGCATAGCGTAGATTCTTCGTAAGCTTGTACTTGACATGATATTAGAGTACTTAGGGCCATGTAATTCTCTATTTACTCAGCTATGTACGATTACATGAGAACTTCTTACACAAATATTCCAGACCAATATCATTAATCATTTGAATCAAGCACAATGGATTGAATCGTCTGCCACTATACAGTGTACCTGTGACAAAGCTCTGTTATAAACTGTAAGTAGTATTTTGCTTTAAAGAAGAAAATTAAAATTTCTCGGAAATAAAATATGAAGAAAAGAAACATAAAGGTATTAGCTCCTTCCTCTTTTTCTGATTAAATTATTCCTATTTTTCTGAAGAATTTATTTTTATTTTTCTGATTAACTTATTCCTAATATTTTTCTAATTAACTTGTTCCTATTTTTCTGACGTGTGCGATTTATGGAAATAAAAGTGTTAATAATCATAACAGTAGAATAATATGAACATGATAATTGTAAAATAAACTTCCAGATTGCAAGTTCAGTACTCCGACCTGGGCAAATCTTTCTGAAAGATTATTACTTTGTTCGCGGATTTGATTGTAAAATCAATCAATCAACCATACAAATGGAGTTCAGGCAATCAATCAGTATGTAAATCTCACTTTGAAGTTTGAAGGACTTGGAACTTTTCTCTTCTTTGTATTATTTTTTTTTTATGCATTTATAACTGTAGTGAAAATCCCCCCAAAAACACCACTTCGTGGTTAAAAAAAGAAGAACGCCTCACTCAAAAGAATGATTATAATTAGCTAAAAATAAATGATATCAAATTGAGAACACCTTACCACCTCTCTTTCTGTATCTCTGCACTCTTCTCTGAATTTATTCCTCTTATGTTTATCTTTCTTTATCCTTTCTAGGGTCATCCCCAACTTGATTTCTCTTTAAATTTACTTGTTGCACGGCAATAAAAAATGGCGGTCGGAGTATGATTTTTCTGAACTTATTTCATTTGAATCGAGAAAATTACACCGCGACCGCCTTTTTTATTGCCGTGCAACAAGTAAATTTAAAGAGAAATCAAGTTGGGGATGACCCCTAGAAAGGATAAAGAAAGATAAACATAAGAGGAATAAATTCAGAGAAGAGTGCAGAGATACAGAAAGAGAGGTGGTAAGGTGTTCTCAATTTGATATCATTTATTTTTAGCTAATTATAATCATTCTTTTGAGTGAGGCGTTCTTCTTTTTTTAACCACGAAGTGGTGTTTTTGGGGGGATATCAGTTCTTTTTGTACGAAAATATAGGTTCATACACTACTGAAACATTATGAATAACAAAAGTAAATAAGCTGGGAAAATGTGAATGTACCAAGTTGTCTTTTTTTTTAGATATAGTTTTAGCAGTACGTATTTAATTTTTCTATGGTCAAAATGTATTTGGATCACAGATTTGGACCCCTTAGGTCCCCAAAGTGAGTAAATAATATATAAATTTGCATTGCAAGACCTTTTGATTCTATACTCAACATGATTAGGTTTATATTTCAATGCTAAATAGACCTCGGAGCCTCCTATGAGGGACACTAAAACACCTGGATTTACAAATGCCAAAGAAATTAATTTGTAATCACCTTATCAAGGTGAGGTAATGAGTTCTCTCCCTTTGAACTTTTCTTACCCGAATTCTCTCCGGCTTGTTGCAGGGGTCACGAGTATCTCTCCCGGAAATAAGACCATGCTTTTTTACATTAGGTATTTAAGAAAATGAAAACTATAAAATTACCATTTTTATATAAGAATCGGCCTTTTATAAGGAAATCTTTTAAATCTCTAACTAATGAAACGCAATGCCTTCAGTGTATAGTAGAGTTAGGTAAAATACATAGAATGCCATGCCTCAGGAACATAGTAGGGTTAGGGATAATACATAGAAGGCAATGCCTCGGGTTTATAGTAGGGTTAGGTAGATATATAGGCCATGCCTTGGGTTTATCATAGGGTTAGGAAAAATACATAGAAGGCCATGCCTCAGGTCTATATCAATGATTCCTAGGTGTTTCGATTATAATTTTTATGCTAGGTCTAAACTATGTAGGTATAAAATCAGGTAAAAATGCAAGCGACGCGACGGGAGACAATTTGGTGTTAATAAATCCATGAGCGGGAGAGAACTCGGTGGTGACGTCCCTTATCAATACCTCACGAGGTATGAGTGTACCCCGGACATAATGGACAGAGAAGAAAAAACTTCCCTGAAGGGGATCGAACCCAAGTCATCATGCGTGCAAGCCTAGTATGCTACCCACTTGGCCAAAGTCACTACTTTGTCACAATTTTTAGTGAGTAGCATCGATATTATGAGAGCTAATTCATCATATTTTATCTCCATCCAACCATGATTGTCCAAAATCAATCTCGTAATGCCGCCACAGGTCATTTTGCCCAATTCTGCAACTACTAAAATTTTCCTCGCGAGGGTAATGGGGTCGTCATGAAGATCAAATTTAATATAAAGATCGGAAAAACAAAACAACGTTAAGCCCAAATTGAAAATATAGAGCTAAAAAATTTCGTCCCCGCCAGGATTCGAACCCATGCTGACTGGGTGGCAGGTCGAGCATGCTACCAATGGACAAAGTTATCTTCTAAAGAAACGGACGGAAAATGAACTAAATTAATACTTGGAAACTTGAACATTAAAATTTTGCAGTGAGAGAGCGAGGTCATCTCGAAAAATACATACTGGCCAAGATCTGACCACTAAGCTAAGGATTCGAAGGTACCTACCCGCCAAAGAAAATGAAAAGGCCACCAGGTGCCACCCAGTGGACCGGATAAAGGAATAAAATCAATAAATTTGGTATCTGCTCATCAAGATCTTTCATTTGATACCACTTAAGATTAGTATTATCCTTCAATTCCCGATTTGGGCTCCCAAAACCCGAGGCCGCCCAAATGGGCCGCCCGCTTATAATTTAGAAATTTTTTTTGGTCCGGGCTCATCTCCATTATATCTTGATCACTTTAGACACCTCACTTAATCTTCAGTGCCAAGTTAAAGACACGAAGTCGGGTCTCAAAGGATCCGTATGAAAAAAAACAGAAAAAAAAAAAAAAAAAACAAAATTATGAATCTTTTCATGTCTTTCACGATTGTTGGGGGGTCTCGAAAATAGGGTTCCCGGTGTCCTAGGAAGTCAAACAAAGAGTCAAATCAACTTATTTTTCAACGTAGAGCCCATTTCTGCAATAAAAATCGCGATTTTGAAATTCATGTTGCACTTTTCGCTGGCTGAAAGTACATGAAATGCATGGGAACTATGTTTTCCGTAACCTTACACTCTGCCGGGCTGTCTCTTTCTTTGTATAGGCGCTCTTCACACCTCGGCCGAGGTGTTTGATATTACTTGGAATTTATTCGAGATACAACACAGAGACAAATTCCCCACTGTATTTTTTATTGAAAGCCCAATTTATTCAATGTAAATATAACAACTAATGAGATATCCGTAGTTTACAACAATGTAATATTTTACTCTCCCTTCTCTCTCTCCCTCTTATATTTATTCCATGCTACTTCCTCTCCTTCATCTTCATTATCTTATTATTATTATTCTGGTTTCCTATCCCATTGAGTCTCAGTCTCAGTGTTCCATCTCGCTCATGCTATTTTATTTACCCACATCTCGCAATTTATCAGTTGCTCTCTCTTCCTCTCCCTCCCCTCCCAAACACAGTCTTATTAAGCCTCATATCAAAGTAAGCCTCATGCTTCAGTGAGCTGTTCACAAATTTTATCGCGTTCCACAGCATCACTAATAACATTAAGTTATATTTTTCCCCTCAACAATCAAAATCCTCGCTGTAATTTATATTGACACCTCCCAGTGCCGTCTAATGGAAAGCCGAAGCATCTATAGATAGTAGTATACACTCAACAAAAGAGTTTGAAAGTTTAGCTAAGTTTCCGTGGTTTTCTTATTTAGAGATATGTATACCTGATCATTCAAGCGGATGATGGGTATGAAACACCTTATCATTTAATTTTGTGTTTAGGCAGACAGTGTGTCTGTTATTGAACCTACAGATAGACAGGTATACAATTTCCTTCAGAGGTTTTAAAAACAAACAGATTAAAATAACGGGATCCTACAGATAGGATCCTTGTCCTTGGTTATGATCCCCGGCAGCGAAACATTTATGTTTTATAAGGGTTAAGTGGAAAGCAATAACCCCGCCCTTTAATTTGAACAGTTGAATATATAAACATTATAATTATATTTTGTAAATAATTATATTTTGTTCTATGTTTTTGAAGTTAAAGCTCTAGATTTTGATCCAACACTCTTGAGAAACTGGAAATATACCACTGTAAAAAAAATCGGATCTCTTCTCCTCTATTCCTCTGTGCTTTTTCTCATTCCTCTTGATTGAACTTTATATTGTTCGGTCCTCTTTAAACATTTTTTTTTTTCTTTTTTTTTTGGGAAACTTCTTTTTTGTTGTTTCCCAAGGTTTTAGCGGCAAGGTATAAAGTTGTTGAATTTTTTCCTATACAAAAGCTGTATTTACCATCGCTTTTCAGCGATAGAAAGGTTTCCTTTTCCGTCAAACTTGGTTCTTCAACTTTTTTAATAACTTTTTTTAATATTCATGTGCCCTATAGAAGAAAAAAACGCACGTGCCTATAGACTTCGTACTTTTTGTCAGAAATGGACACTTCTTTATTCCATGTATTACAATATATTTTAGAAGATAATATACTCAATTACTCATAAGTCAACTCAAGCTAAAAAAAATACACTGTTGGCGTTAGGGGTGTTTAGTGACTTATTACTTATTAAGGATCCCTCTTGAAATTCCTATATTTTTTGCTGCAACAACTTCCTGCTAAACTTATTTCGTCATTTTGATGATGAAGACTTGAGTCTTCAAAAATATTTTTAGTGTCAGTCTTCTGTCATATCCTATTTTCTCTTTCTTTTTTTGATCCCTCCATCAACGAAAAAAAGAATATCTTGAATCTCAAAATAAATAATTACACTCTATCTTGGCTGTTGAAAAAATCTTTCAATTGCATAAAAATGTTCTTTTTGTTACTTTCATATTATTTTTCATTTCCAAATTTAGATATTCCTAGTCGAGTTGTTTCTGGATGGACGCTTCTTGAAGGATATCTTGCAAGATGCTTAAGGAGTTTAAGAATAACCAACTTTTTGCAAAGCCCTTTATACAAACAACCTTCAAAGTGTACAAAGTCTTTTTTATGTCTTCGAACATTTGTTTTCTTTTTATCTTTCTTCATACTATGCTCTCCCTATATCTATCAATCTCCCTCTCTATCTCTATATCTATCTATTTTTCTCATTTCCTTCATCTATTTGATAGCTTCCTCACCTTCTGTTTTATAGAGTTGGGTGTCCATGAGATTGTTTATAGGATGCTTAATGTGTATTAAAGATAAGTGTTATTTTTATCTCCGCAATCTGGCGCTCTCTCCTGTTGTCACCAGTTCAATATCCTTCACCTCCCCCTCCTCCTCCTCCACCCTCCCTCTCACCTCCAGTCGACTTAACGTTTCTATGAGCTTTTTCTGTGTTTTTTTTTTTCTTTCCTTCTCTTTTTTCATCTCTCTTAGATTTGAGGAATGTAATTTAATACAAGTTCTGTGTCGTCTAGCAACAGGTACCTGCTTGTCGTTTTGCCCTTCTCTTGAATTTATATCCGTGTATTATTAAACATGAAGACTGATAAGGACATTATCACGTAGTATAGTAGATGGAGATAACAATAAACTGGAAGAATAAAAGTAAAATGAAACTTGCAGAAGCTAATATCTATCAGCAGATAAAGCTCCCTATGTAGCTAATGCTGTGTTTCAAAATAATTGTATTTCTTTATTATTGTCGCTTTCAGCAATGTACCGGTAGAAATTTCTAACTTTTCAAATGAGTATTTATTTCTACTACCTAATATAATAATAATAGCATTTTTTAGTGGTAGGTAACCACCAGGCGAGGTTAATGCTCAGAGCATTTTCTACCACCTAACCCTCAGAGTCTTATTATAATGGGGTCAAACTCAAATTAATGAAGAAAAATTCATTCACTGTGTGGGATTCGGACCAACGGATCATTACGCTACCTGGATCACCGGATTAGCGCGTTAACCACTTGACTACCAGTGCATCACCTCGGTCAATGATATTATTATACTGGATATCACAGAACTACTTTGTCTTTTTAAATTTTAATTCCAATGAACTCATGTATTTTAATAAATGTGCATTAATATTGTACGCCTATATCTCCAATGTTTACTAGATTTTTCCTGTATTATTTTTTTATTTACATAATAATAATTATCTTAAGTGGGAGTTAAGAGGTTAATGCTCAAAGCATTTTCTACAACCTAACCCTCAGAGTCCTATTATTATACTGGCCTAACCCAGATCTAAGTTACAATACATCTATTAATCCCTAAACTATTTTTAACTTTTTGCTAGTGATTACGCGGTAGATCCCATTGTTAGTATTCTTCCGTTAAGAGTTATTTAAAATGGTTGGAAACTGCAAACAGAAGCAAAAGTTTATAATCTTGTGTCCCGCTGATTTTTTTAAACTTTGCTAGGGGCTTAGTTCAGGGATTTATTCCTTTAAATTATTACGATCAAACTTTCATAAACTTATTTTAACTTTCTCAATAAATAGATACTAAAAGTGCTAGTATAAAATATTTTCATCTAATATAATCCTTTTCATTGCAGGATCCACCTTAACGTAAGTTTTAATAGTTGTATTAGTTTTTTTGTAGAAAATAATGTACATTGTAAATTAGCTTGGATAGGTAAGGGTTCGCTCGTTTAAAATTATGATTTCCTTTAAAAATTATAATTTTGAAAAATCGACACGTTGCTGTACAAAATGGCGGAACAGAAAATCATAGAACCTTGATTAAATTTAAAAAAAGAATATAATATAAATATAATATTGAAAACAGAATAATAAAATGAATACCTAAGGTACTGGTTTCCTTTGACTTTCCATTCTGTAGTATGTATGTAATGTAAATCTTTTGCAAAGTAAAATAATTAACTTTACCCTCTAAATTCATAAGACTGAAGCATCCATATTATATTAGTTGACTAGCTCAATCCCAAACGCTCTGCGACTGGTCACCATTGAAATTTAGAAAAAACATGGAACACACATTACCTATTGTACAACAATAAAACAAGAGAAACATTGGAGCACAATGTTAGCTTCCTAGATATTGCCATGAGCGAATTAGAGTTAAGTGAGTTGGGCAATCAGTGAGTTGAATGTGGTTTTATAATTAGTTCTAAAGTGTGACACTTCATCCATAAAACTTTTAATATCACCAGATAGATAGTAGGTTATACATTAAAGGTTTCTTAACCTCTGATTAACAATTTCCACCTTTTGGTCATATTAGTGGATGAATTTTACATCATAGATGAATTTTTTGAGTATAATTATGTTCACATTAAAATAGCACTCTGAAGGTCTAAGTTTAAGCATTAACCTCGCGGTGACCTTCCATTAAATGATGTTATGAGTATTATACCCAATAAAAATATAATAATAATATCGTCTCATTTATACTGCTTGTTTAGGACTAATAAGTCCCATTATTCTAGCAGTAAGCCAAGACGCATTATTATGTGGTCAAAATCCCAAATGGGAGGATGGTAACCCACGACCTCTGCATTACCAGTCAGCCGCCTTGACCACTGAGCTACCGGGACAGACAGTATAATGACAGAATACCCATTATACATTTACGTATAATGGGGGAATAAATAATTTCAATCGGTCCATTTTATTTTCAGAAAGGCACATTAACTTTGTGACGGGAAAGCTATTCACAACAACTATACATACAACTATTAGGCACTATCCCTATCGATGTTTTTCTTGGCATTGATTAATATTTCCAACACAAAACGTGATGAGTTTTCGATAGCAGACCATTTCTATGGAGGCATGATGAAAGAGGAGGAGGTTTATTTAAGAGGACGAGGTTGGGAAAAGAAACGAAAATCTTGAACACAGATTGCCACGGGGCTGTAAATTTCTCGTATTTCTCATCAGCTTTCTCTCTCTCTCTCTCTCCTCGCTATTTGCTTTGAAATTTTCTAAAAACATAAACCCAGGAGACCTGATAACGCTATTACCTTTTACGTAGGGCCAGCTAGGGGGAGAGAGGAAGGGAGCACCAAAGAGAATATTATTTCAGTGGGTCAAAAAGTCTCTCTTCCGACTCCAATGGAAATTATATTCACGTAAAAGTGTTATTACTTCCGTGCATATCTAAAGATATGAGGTGCTGTGTTCGTTTTTACAAAAAAAATCCAATATGAAACAAAATAATGCAAAAACCTGGCCATTCCATAAGCTCCTAAGCAATTTTAGTGTCCTCTCTCTTTGTCACTCCTGTGTG
The DNA here is from genome assembly GCA_024516035.1 of Bactericera cockerelli. NCBI lineage: Eukaryota > Metazoa > Arthropoda > Insecta > Hemiptera > Triozidae > Bactericera > Bactericera cockerelli. Next base: position 33,522,644 of record CM044956.1, read on the forward strand.
TCTTTTTTTTTCTCTCTCTCTCTCTCTCTCTCTCTCTCTCTCTCTCACTATCTCTCTCTCTCTCACTCTCTCTCTCCCTCTCTCTCTCTCTTTCTTTCGGCAAATACGAGTACAATTAATGATATTACCTCTTGTGTAAATAAGTACATAAGGGATAATCAAATTAAAGTTGTAAGCATGCAGATTGTAGATCTATATCAGCTGCTTGAAAAGGTATAAAATATTACTAATTATCCAATTAAATGTAAAGGGGGTAAAAAAGAAAAAGAGTTCAGGCAGAGGATCTAAAAAGATAATTAAATTTCTAAGGATATTACACTCCACCGTAATATGCAGAGCCTTTGTTTATCTAATTGATTAAAAAAACTGCCAGTGGCAACTTGTTGCTTAGTGTTGCATACGACAGAGTGTATTAACAGGATGGCAAAAAATTGTTCTGAATTATGTAAACAACACTTTTTGTATGAATTCCTAATGTTTTTATTTTGGAATCTGAGTACGTATGTAAATGAAAATATTATAGAAAATATTACATCATATAGAAAATATGATGATTGTACCATGTACCTATCTCGATAAATACTAGACCAATTTAGTTTTCTTTTTAAACTTAAAATTTTGACATTTTTATAATGTTGTATGGTAGTTCAAATAAGGATTAGGAAAAGAATTTTTTTGAAATGGTTACCTACGTGCACTTTCAGGTCTCCTTGTGAGTTGCATCGTGACTCCTGTCTGAAGATAGAAATGTTCTCGTTGTTTTATAGGTACAGTAAAATAAAATGATGTTCTATCAGAATATTTAGATATTTTCAAAATTTCATAAAATATCTTTCTGAGACGAGTCCAATACTTTTTGAAAATATTTTTTTTTTTTAATAAGAATGGACCAATGTCTTTTTTAATGAAAACTAGAGACCTCGAAATTGTAATTTCTTTTGTTGATATTTATTTTACTCTGTTCAAAATTTTCTAAGGTAAAGTCTACTGAAATTGCCAAACATTTGACTTTAGGATATTTATTTTGCTTTTCCAAGGGAAAAATTGCTTCAACAAAGGTTGGAAAATAGAATGTGAAACTTTGCACATAATTTCCTTCTCCCGTGAGTAGGTACATTTCTACGCCATGGCATGGTGATGTTTTTACTTTCTATTATTTTTCTCAAACTGAAAATTCCATTTCCCTCTGTGCTCTTGAAACGTGGGGAGAAAAGTTAAAAATTCCCATCTCTCCATTCTCTCTCCCTTCCTTTCATCCTGACTCTTTCTCTTTCTTGAGACTTTGAGTATCCTCGGAGCAATAAGTACTTGGTACTTAAAACTTCGTTCCCTATTTTGATACTTCTTTTTGCGTAGGCAGGCGAGGCATGAACGGTGGTATATCCTTGTCTCTTACCCACAAGGAAAGCGCAGAGCTATTTCCCTTTCCGCGCCCACTTTCCCAATTTGTCGTCGAAGGAACAAACTTTCCTAGCACGATGAAACTTCTATTGTGTCAGACGGGTATCATGGGAAGAAGATTTGCAAGTTTAGAGTCACAAACTTTCGGTGGAACCGTCAGTCGAGGCTTGCAGAACAATATAGACCACCGGGGAAAATGGTTAATTTGTAAAACTTTTGAAATTCACTTAATGAGTTCCTGAGAAGGGAAAAGTCTAGGTAAAGTATAATGTTGCATTCCATCATAAAAATCAATTTATGCACGTGCGAAACCTAGAGAGGAGATATTTTAGTTCACACACATTTCTAATAAGTATTACTACTAGTGGTTCTGTGAACTGTAAACCTCACTTTCTCTTACAGAATTTTAAGTTACGAAGTGACTAAAAAATAACTGCTTGTTGTGTTACTTGTGTTTTACTATTATATTTTTGTGCTACTCTTGGCGGAAATTGTACTTCATTACAGATCATGAAGTTTTTACCCCATTATGCTACATCCTACGGCACTGTAATACAGATCATGAAGTTTTATCCCATTATACTACACCCCACGGCACTGTTATACAGATCATGAAGTTTTTATACCATTATACTTATGAAGTATTACCCCATTATACTGCACACCACGGCACTGTAATATAGATCATGAAGTTTTGCCTCATTATACTTCACCCCACGACACTGTAATACAGATCATGAAGTTTTTACCCCATTATACTACACCCCACGGCACTGTAATACAGATCATGAAGTTTTTACCCCATTATACTGCACCCCACGGCACTGTAATACAGATCATGAAGTTTTTATCCCATTATACTACACCCCACGGCACTGTAATATAGATCATGAAGTTTTATCCCATTATACTACACCCCACGGCACTTTTATACAGATCATGAAGTTTTTACCCCATTATACTTATGAAGTATTACCCCATTATACTGAACCCCACGGCACTGTAATACAGATCATGAAGTTTTGCCTCATTATACTACACCCCAAGACACTGTAATACAGATCATGAAGTTTTGCCTCATTATACCACACCACACGACACTGTAATACAGATCATGAAGTTTTACCCCATTATACCACACCCCACGACACTGTAATACAGATCATAAAGTTTTGCCTCATTATACTACACCCCACGACACTGTAATACAGATCATGAAGTTTTGCCTCATTATACTACACCCCACGACACTGTAATACAGATCATGAAGTTTTCACCCCATTATACTTCACCCCACGGCACTGTAATACAGATCATGAAGTTTTCACCCCATTATACTACACCCCACGGCACTGTAATACAGATCATGAAGTTTCACCCCATTATACTGCACCCCACGGCACTGTAATACAGATCATGAAGTTTTTACCCCATTATACTTCACCCCACGTCACTGTAGTACATATCATGCAGTTTTTGCCTCAATTTACATCACCCCACGCCACTGTAATATAGATCATGAAGTTTTTACCCCATTATAGTTCACCCCACGTCACTGCAGTACCCGAGCTTTTTTGTCACTAAGACCTCATCATTAGTAGAATACGTGATTTATGTTTCATGAAAATCCAGGGTTGTCAACTTTTCTGTAACTGTTTTGCTTAGGGTGAAATCTACATTTTAATATTTCTTTCCGTTCCATAACCATGTGTACGAGTATGGTTATTGTGATGCACATCTTTTGTAGGTAGCTACATATATTATTACAGTTCTACATTATGTCCCAAAAGTCGTAGTGCAGGGCTTTTTAAGTTTTCAACGGAATTTTGATGTCCTGTTGTTTCCAAGGATAGGAAAAGACCGATTTCAAATCCTATGGTGAAGTCGAGCTCTAGGTTCAAACCGCGAAAGTAGCTATTTTGACACAAAATTGACGTTTTCTAGAGAAATTTAAACGTGGTGTGGATTTTATTGGTATTTTTAAAACTATCAACCAAAAATATTACATTTAATTTCATATCATAACCAGTGCTTATTTCAATTACTTATCATAACCAGTGTTTATTTCAATTTCTTATCATAACCAGTGTTTATTTCAATTTCTTATCATAACTAGTGCTTATTTCAATTTCTTATCATAACCAGTGTTTATTTCAATTTCTTATCATAACCAGTGTTTATTTCAATTTCATATCATAACCAGTGTTTATTTTAATTTCTTATCATAACCAATGTCAAATCTGAAGGTGACCTCCTAATCACCCTACATAGATTCATTGCCGTTATTTTTGCTTTTACATAAAGTTTGATTCTACTTGAGGCAAGCCTTGATTTTGATTCTACTTGAGGCAAGGCTTGATTTTTTTCCTTGGGGATTATGGATTCCACCACTGAGGAGTGATAAGTCGTAGGTACCTTCAGTATATGATGCCCCACCGCCCTGACCCATGCGGTGTTCCATTATCTTTCTCCCTCATATCTTCGCCCATCCTCCCAGTAATCCCACTTCTCAATATTGTGGCTTTATTGAAACGTAAAGACGAGGACCTGCACTAATCCTAGCTGAAGGCAGGATTAACCACTTGTGTTATGTATGTTATCCTCACTTTCCCGTTTATAATCCTACTACCGAGCCTCGTGTCAAACATTGAATATCCTCTTCCTACTCCTCCTTCTCCTTCTCCAGTTCCTCCTACTCCTCTTTCTCCTTCTCCCCCTTTCTTCCTACTCCTTCTCCTATTCCCCCTCCTCTTTTTACTTCTCCCACATCACCCCCTTCCATTCATCGACATTATTCTCCTACTCTGTCTTCTCCTCCTCCTTCCTCTCCTGTTCCTCCTCCTCCTCTTTCTCCTACTCATCCTTCTCCTGCTCCTCCTACTATTCCTTCATTCATCTATGTACCTTTACCCCTCCGTTCATTTCAACGACAAGCTATTTATGGCGATCAACAAAATACATTTTGAAAGCTTCTTATTGTTATCTCATTGTTAAAAATATCTACGCCTTCTCTCGCCAGTTCCAAACTTGTTATTATGCTTCGTCTTGCAATTTTTCTATAACTTCCTCATTGTGTGAAACACTCACGTGACTACCCACACTCTGAAGAGTATTCATTTTTATCATCGTCTAAATATCAAAGGAGAATATTATCATCATTAAAAGAAGATGTCTTTCCGGATTTTTTTTTCTGCTAGCTTGTGAAAATTTACGTATTTTTTCCATGGAACAAATGTCAAGCTCGTCAGTAGTCAGTAGGCGATCCTTTGTCAAGAAAATATACACCTGCCAGCTAATACACCTTAATTATTAACCTTGGACCCAGAAACCATAATAATAACCAAAATAAAAACCTTAATTATATTAGAGAATTGCGAATAAATTCGACTTTAATGTGGCATAGAATGCTACAATTTATTGGTTAAAATTTGGTTCCATTTTTTAAAATTTTCACTGCTCAAAATAAAATGAGAAAACTTAAACATGTATGCATGTTTCTATAAATAGACTGGAATCCCAAACTTTGAAAGAAAGGTCTTTAGTACGTCATAGTCGGCATTTGTACACGAGGCATTCTTTTCCACCCTACCCGGCTTAAAGTTCCTCGTGTCTCCAGATTATACGAGAAACTTAAGCATTGACTCAGAGAACCGTCTGAAAGAAATAATAATTAGTGGAGGGAGGGAGACAGATATAATCCCGCTGGTAGAGTGGAACATGTGTTTTCATAATGTTTCCCTTGGACGAGGGGAGTGGGAGGGATTTATTTTGGAAAATACTAAATTTATGTGGAAATGATGGTTCCGTACTAATTTAAATCCCACACATACCTGGTAACCCCACCCACCAGTACCCTGCATTCATACCTGCATTATGTATCTCTCATTACATGGGGAGGGGGGATTCCAATTTTGAAATATTGTAATAGAAACGCGAATTTTATACATATTTATTTTGTTGAATAGTACGCTCAAGACAGCACCCAAAACGTAATTATATTTTCCCAGTAGCTTAATAGTCAAGGCTTGTGCCTAGTAAGCCAGAGATCGCGGGTTCGAAACCCGATCGAGATTTGACAACATATTAGTCCTAGTCGGGCAGTATAAATCGGGGCGAAATTATTATTATATTTTTATAACATATTTTGCGAAATGGTAAATACATCAGTATAAACATAAAATTCCTTCAACAGAAAATAGAAACAGACACTCCTTCATAAACAATGACTAATCTCCACCTACTGAGCCTCTCTGGCTCCGTCCTCATCCTCAAGCGGAAACGTCACAGTGCTGGTGAAACTTCCATCTCCCTCGGCGGGGAACAGGTCTGATGACGTCATGAACTCCTCGTCGTCTGCATCACGAGTGACGTCACCGGCGGACTCCTGGTTGTAGTCACCACAGGTCTCCCCCGCGTCTCCCTGGCTGCCACCAGACTCGTCCAGACAGCCCGCCGCCTGCACAACCAGCAGGGTGAAGAGCCTGTCCGGTGCGATGAACACCTGGGTGGATGGTAAGGCTCATGTGAAGAGGCGTTTTCCTTAAAACCATGTCCAGGTAAGGTTACAGGACTAACTCCTTTAGACAGGGGTCTTAAAAAAGAAAATATAGATTTTCCAAAAGGAGAAGAGTCAGACTAGCAACTTTACTTTTAAGTTTTGCAGTAATTTATGTAGGTACAATTACGAGTATAATGTCAATGTATGTTATTTATGGCACTGTATCATTACTACAAGAAGTTTCATTAGAAACTAGATATTAGCTAATCTCTTTTCTCAATGTCTGTATGAGCTAGTTATATTTTACTAGTGTAATAATAATAATAACAATAACACTCTAATGGAAGGTAATCACGAGGTTAATGCTCAAAACAATTTCTACCACTTACCCCTCAGAGTCTTTTTATTATGTGGTCTGTGGTCACATTCTCAAATAAATAAGGCAAATATCATGCATTGGGTGGAATTGGAACCATCGGATCCCTACGATACCTGATTGACCAGTCTAATGTTTTTTACAGTCCATAATCTTTGAACAAAGGATCTTGACAGCTCTAATAATGCACCTATTAGTTCACCAAAATAGAATTACCTCACGAGTTCCTGTCCTCACTCGGATCATTTCCACAGACTCATCTTCCAAATCCAGATCTTTATTTCCTCTCTGAGCCTTACTCACCAGATCCGTGCCCATCCGAATATAGTTGAGGGTGTCAGATTTGGTCAGAGTGGATCGGAGAGGGGTCCCATAAGGGTCGTACACAATGATGCCTATAACATTGGCCTGTTTCTTGAATCTATCAAAGATTGTGTTAATTTCGTCAATCAGAAGCAACTTTGTATTTTGCAGTGTCGGTGCCATTTTCTTTGTCTATTAGAAATTATGGTCCGTGGGATTTACATGGAATACTTGTAATTTGGTGTTCGATAGTACAAAACTTCGTTAAATTATTACAGTTCCTTCTTGTTTGTCTTTCTTCGATTAATATTCCGAAAGCACTCAAGATTTGCTTGAGGGGAAAGATAATAAGGCACGTTCCAAACTATGGAAACTTCAGAAACACTCGCTGCGTGCGGTAAATATTGAGATGCTGAGTTTACTGGTTGAGAGAGACGTCTGATCTTCTAGACTGAGGAGGTCTAGGCTAGTTTTAGATAGCGGTTCTCATGATGGAGCCTGGTCATTTGGAAAAAGTCGTTTTCATTTTAGTCTCAAATAAATAATTTGTGCAAGTTTCTAAGGACAGATGAAAACCATTTCAACTACGTATATTCTATTAAAATCAAATGATGAGAAAGTATTGAAAACATTCTTAGATGAATACCCAACTACCCACTGCCGTTTACGCTGTGCAGTGTATGCGTTAGAGAGAGAGAGAGATAGGAAGGTAAGCCAAAGTTCAGCAAAGTACTTCTCAATTTGCTGAAATCACTTAGGCAAGTCAATTAATAATGTACCAACTGTTTCTGCAATATTCTTCCTGCATAATCTCGCAAGCCCCTCCGAGTTCCAAACCCTCATTATAATGTCCCTCTCTCTCTCTCTCTCTCCCTCTCAACCAAGGATACCTCACCCTTATTTTGCGCTTTCTTAAGTAATAATTTAATGATAAGCTACCGGGATAAATTCTATTCGAGTTACGAGTAATAGGATATGAGCAGGAGGAGGAGGAGGAAGTGGGAGATGTACAGGGGAGGGGTTGGTGAATATTGTGGGGGTGGGAACCAGCGGAAGGAGTGATTTGAAATATATGTGGAAAGAATAAGTGGTGTGGGAGGTAAGCGGTACTTTATTGGTGGAAATTAATATAGCAGTGGTTTTCATGCTGGTGCATCGTGGAATGGGGTCCGCATATCACCTCCTCGCTATTAGAAAGACAGTTTTGAAAATGTAAATTATATGCAATGGATAAAAAGGTAAAGTGAATCAGCTCCAGGAGAACTGAATTTAAAATAAAGTTATGTACACAATTCCTGAATATATTTGAAAACAGTTTTAAGGAAAACCCTTTTTAGATCCTGCAAAGTTCAGGTTGTGCCCAGGGTAGATTTCAGAGCAACTCATTCGTGTCAGTGACATTCAACTGTGTGCACCGTCACCATTCAGTACCAGTACAGTACACCATCACCATTCAGTACCAGTACAGCGCTATCTATCCCAGAAGTACTTGGTCTAGAACAAGTAATATAACATTCTATGTCACCTGCTTTCTCTGGACAGGCAGAATGAGCCCTATTGAACATGACATCAATTTAATTAGTGATAGGAGGTAATGGAGAGAAGAATATTAATTGGTCTGTTTAGAGCCTATGTGGTTGTTCGGTTTCACCTTGCCTGAACTACTCCTCCGCAATTAATTTAAATCTGTTCTGTTTACTCTGACAATGTATGTTCTGAGGTTAATTTACTAGGTAGGTACATATTATCATTCCTGTTGCTAGCATTATGATAATTGTTATCAGCCAGCGCCCTGCTGGGAGACTCTCCCTCTGAGGGTGCCTCTTCTGTATGCGCCGGCTGCATCAGCTGGGACCGAATCTCATTTTTTTCTGTTTCTTACCTTCCCTCGTCGAATGAGATCAGATTTTTTTAGCTTTGTTCACAAGCTGACGCTTGGTTTTGGTATTTTTTTTATATATATATTTTATTATTCAAGAAACATCCTTAAAAATATCGTTATAGAACGTGTACGTGTTACGACGAATAATATTAATAGAAAAATATGTAGTTATAATCACTTATGCTTGTAAAGCAATGTTCTAAATCCCACAAAAATTAACACGGTTGAAAGTTTACGAAATACATGTACGATGAAAATTGCTTTTAGCACACGTATACTTCATGAGATAATGGTTGGATGGAAGAGCTCAAGCAATTTATTGAAATGTCATTAAACCCTTAAAAAATAATTCTAATAATAATCAAAAAAGATATTACGTACTTCATAGGATTTCTGATAGTTTAGTTTAGTAATACATTTCAATCGTTAGGAGCCAGCGTCGATGGCGCGTTGAATGCACCGGTTCTCGTTGGATCACCGAAGTTAAGCAACGTCCAGCGAGGTGAATACTTCGTGATGCTGGCATTCCGGCCCAACCCAGGCTGGGTGAGGTTAATGTGGGTAGCAGGTTTGCGAGTTTCCTGCGAATGGAGGGTAATGCCCCCGTCGTGATATGACCATGCAGTTGAAAGCGACGTTAAACAAAAAAAAATCGTTAGGAACCATTCCCCGAACATTACATTAGACTTTTTCCTACCAGTAACGATCGTTGAAAAGAATTTTCTTAATATTTATCGATGTTCAATGTATGTACAACAAGAACTAGCTGTAGTAGCATATTACATGAGGACTGAGCGGTCGTCGTAATACTATGAATTAAATGCAGGTGCTCCTCCCTCCTAATCCCCCTCCCTTTCTCTTTCCTTCATCCCCAGACCGTTCTACAAAATGTTCTTTTAATTCCTTCTCCCCACAAACTTGCTCATTTCCTTCCTCCTCTATTAAAACGACATTCCCCAACGGTTGTCATGCATACTATATTCTCATGTATATTAAGAGGGGAGGGGGAGAGACTACTCCCTTGTAAAAAAATCTTTCCCAGTTCCCCATGGGGTGTAATGTTTACTCTTGAAATGTTTCAGCTCATCCACCCAACTTTTAGGTTGAGGAGCATGCTGCAAATCAGGCTGTGTTGCTACAGTCTACTCTTTACACAAACAGGTAAGTGCTGTTTTTACTCCTTTGGAGTTAATATTTTTTAAACATCATCTCTTCTATTTTAGGAGCTTGGTCTATGTTGTAGCTTGTGTCCATCTGAATGGATACTAAATGCCTCATTATTAGAAATTAGACGGCCATTAAGCCAGCGTCGATGGCATGTTGAATACACCGGTTCCCTTCAGAACACCGAAGTTAAGCGACATCCAGCGAGGTTAAGACTTGGATGGGTGACCATTCAAATTCTAATTCTCGTGACGCTGGCTTTTCCCGGCCCCACTCAGGCTGGGTGAGGTCAATGTGAGTAGCAGGTTTGTGAGTTTCCTGCGAATGGAGGGTAAAACCCCCGTCGTGATATGACCATGGCAGTTGAAAGCGACGTTAAAACCCCACTTAAAAAAAAAAAAAAAAGACGGCCATTAGAAATTTTATTGTGCGTAAATCTGTTCATTGGCGACTTTGCACTTGATCCTAAAATATAATTTGGCCTACAATATTGCATATTGCATACTTAGACGATTCCTAGGCGCTCATACAAAATATTGGTTTATCATTACTTCTTACATTGATTTTTTTTTTTTCTTCATTAAGTCGTTCGCGCCAGTTCCGCTAGAGTTTCATATTGAATGGAGTAGATTAAGAGTATCAAGGTATTTAAACAGGGCCGTTATCATGAACAGGTGGGCAGGGCAGGGTCGAGCGAATCTCTATATATGAAACAGAAAAAAGGACTACCTACCTACCTATGTTTGTTTGTTTGTCCGGAGTTGTTTAGCCAAAACGGTAAGAGATAGCGAAAAATGTCTCAGAATTGACCCCCCCCCCCCCCAAAACCATTATCGCTTTGTCCAGAAAAATTATAAAAAGTTCAAAAAGGCATTGCTGTCCAGCAGTACGGCCATGCCTTAGTAAATTTGAAATTTAGTCCCGTTGCAAAGCACGGGCAAACGGCTAGTAATATATATTATGATTGTGACGGGGGCATGTTAGGATGTGATCGACGCACACACATTAGTCACACTGACAAATTGGTGGGTCAGTTCTCTTGAACAAATAGCTATGGGTGATACGAGTATGTCCTATTCTCATTCCGGTTCTTATATTTTTATGAGGAAGAATTATTTGAAATTTAGATTTACCTCCGCATTTAGTAGAGCTGAGCGAAACGCGGACTTAGGTAAATGTCCCGGTTTTCCATGGTTTCCTGTGTGTGGTGTAATGTTTTTTTATACCCATTTTGTGAACCTGTTTTTTTTTTTTTTTTTATCACCATTAAAGTTTTATTTATGATAAGCAGAATCCTATTCATTAGGTTTTTTCCCACCCTTAATATTTTATAGCTCATTATTCCCGCGTTAAAAAGAATTTGTTTTCAAATATTGAAGTACTTCTTAGCGCTTTTCTAATCCTCATTAATATTATTTACATAAAAAATAAGACTTTTAATACTTGTGGAAATAAAATTGAATTGGACTTATTAATACACTTTTCAACTTTTTGAACGATTCGTGTTTTATTATACCTAATTTCCGCATTGTAACGGAATTTTTGTTCTTTTCGATTTGCTTGGCAATCATTGTTATAATGGAACACATAATTTTGAAGTATAAACATCATAGAGAGCTGTTCGCCTACGCTAATTAGTGTTGTTATCAAAAATATCAGTCCCACAAAGCATCGCATTCAAAAAGAGCTCTTCTAACTAATATCTCTTCTGTTCAAACAATTGGTATTTATTTTTTTCTGGTTCAACAAAAAGAAGGAGAAATATCAAACTGAAGACAAATCATTAGCAAGATAGAGACGGGAAGAGGTAGGGTAGAGACTAGGGAGAGGTAGAGATGGATATACATAGTTAGAAAAAGAGACTAGAAAAGAGAACTAAAGAAAGAGGGAGAAAGAGAGTACAATATTGCAAAATGTTCGACAGTGCAGAAAATATTTCAACAAATCATGCAGACAAAATTTTACGAGCAAAATTTTCGCAGTTTGATATGGAATATTTATGTTGTACAGAATTTCCAATACATACCAGGGGAAGATATGAAAGAGCTTCTGAGCCCTACAGCGAACATAGAACATTAGAAAAATGACAATAAATCAACATAGATTTAATTAGATACAGATTTTTTTTACGGTTCCCATGGGGATTGGGATCCAATATACAAAATAATGAAATACAAAAATTGAACATCAAAAAAAAAAACATTAAAATTATTAAAATACAAATGGTAACAAGTTATTAATAGTGTTATACTAGCCGTTTGCCCGTGCTTTGCCACGGGACTAAATTTCAAATTTACTAAGGCATGGCCGTACTGCTGAACAGCAATGCCTTTTTGAACTTTTTATAATTTTTCTGGACCAAGCGATAATGGTTTTGGGGGGGTCAATTCTGAGACATTTTTCGCTATCTCTTACCGTTTTGGCTAAACAACTCCGGACAAACAAACAAACAAACAAACATAGGTAGGTAGGTAGGTAGGTAGGTAGTCCTTTTTTCTGTTTTATAAATAGAGATAACCTAGAATATTCGGGACTTTATAACATGAAATATCTATAACTTCATCATTAGCTCCAAAAATTTGGTATCTTTGTAATGGTGCATATTTGCCAAGGTATTTGTTTTTAGTAACGCTTTTAGACAAATGGTGTACTTTCTTTGACCATTTTTTCTTATCTTTTTTTAAATTCAATAAAGGTAATTGTTAATAATGTTAATTTAGGGTGTGTTCATATAATTGCATAGAAAAAAAATACATTAGTAAGTGTGCTGTTATGTGTTTTTCCAGGCATCGTGAGCCAACTAATTTTCAATATTTTCTTGATTCTCAGCCACTTACTCATGTTGAGCAGATTAAGGACCTGGGTATCATCATGGACAGTAAACTATCCTTTTCAGCTCACATTTCGAACACATCTATGCGTTGCCATCGTCTTCTGGGTTATATCTTTCGATCGTCCAAGGGATTGTCACATGTATCCTTCAGGCTCCTCTATGTGTCTTTGGTTCGCTCCTTATTGGAATATGGGGGTATTGTATGGTCTCCCTGTTACAATGTTCACTCAAAGTTACTAGATAGGGTTCAGAAGCGATTTTCTTTTTATTGTGATCTCCGTTATCCCAACCTCATTTCCAATCTTCAATCTCTAACCGAGCGGCGTCATCAAGCAGACTTGAACTTTCTGAAAAAGTTGCTTTCTGGCTCTGTAGATTGTAACAATCTGCTATCTTCAGTTTCTCTAGACTGTCATAGGAGGCTGAGGAGATCCAACACATTTTATGTGACATCCTGTGGTACAAATTACCTGTACCACTCACCAATTAACAGGATGCTTCGTGCTGCTAATGCCGATAAGAGTTTTGACTTTTAAATTTATAATACTTTTATTTTGTGTTTAGGTACTTGCTTACCGTATTAATTAACTTTTTGACAAAAAGAGGTTTACCTCTTTTGACATAGGTACAAAAGTATCTTTTCATGTTTTATTTTATTTATTTATTTTTTAATGTGACAGCTTATTTTTTTTGCATATTTATTGTGATATTTTTTAAACTTAAATTATACCTACTTGTACTTTATTTTTAATATTTTCATATGTGTTACCATTTTATGTTTCCAATGTTTGTATTCTTATATAGGGTTATTCCCGTTCAATAAATATACTTATTACTTATTAAACTGTGGGTACCCGTAGTAATGCTATGAGTGTATGAACTAACATTAATTACTCTGTGGTGTGAATACTGATGGCATGGATATTTAGAACTATTACCTGCTGATGAGAGCAAATAAGCTCGAAACAGCTGTCCAGGTATGTTCTGATATTCATATACATCTAATACAACTTCTCACTTTTCTGTTTATACTGACTGATACTGTGTTTACTCTGTCGTGTGAATACTGTGTTTACTCTGTGGTGTGAATACTATGTTTAGTCTGTGGTGTGAATACTGTGTTTACTCTGTGGTGTGAATACTTTGGGTTTATGAACTAACTTTATTTACTCTTTGGTGTGAATACTGTGTTTACTCTGTGGTGTGAATACTTTGGGTTTATGAACTAACTTTATTTACTCTTTGGTGTGAATACTGTGTTTACTCTGTGGTGTGAATACTTTGGGTTTATGTACTATCTTTATTTACTCTGTGGTGTGAATATTTTGGGTTTATGAACTATCTTTATTTACTCTGTGGTGTGAATACTGACTGTATGAACTATCTTTATTTACTCTGTGGTGTGTATAAACTAGTATTCCTTCCTCCACAATTAAGGACCTGCAATTTACATTTCGTTTGAATTCTGCATTATAGGAATTTTCATTCATAATTCACAGCGGAATGGGATAATTTGTGTATGCAGAAATAGGAGAACCCGGGGGGGGGACATTATATCCTGACTACACAAGTGATGACGCTAGAGAGAGTCAACTGAGCAGTCTAACAGGTTATTGTATTATGTCTAAGCAGCATTACAAAATCTGAAGCTCTGAGTTGCATTTTCTCAAACCTATTTCATTCAACAAGATCTATTCAACTATTGGCGTTACGCCACCATACATTAGACGCAAACTACCAGCTGACGTGAAGAAATCCAAACAAGCCAGTACTGCACCACATCCAATGTATGGCCATCGACAACATTCAAGACACCCGAGATCAAGGAAAAGTTTCCTGGGCACAAACAAGGAGATGGAAGTACCCCCTGAAATGAGACGATTACAACGGTGGGAAACAGCCTCACCTCACCCTTCCCCCTCCATTGACCATCCAACATCCAATTTGGAGATTCTAGACCTGATGAGGTACAGTTGTTGGAAGATGTGCTTACAACATACAATACATATGGAAAATATGCAATACATATGATAGATGTTATTGTGAGAACATCCAGACCATATACTGAACATGACCTAGCGGGTGCAAAATGCGTCTTTACCGACCTCAGTAGCTTGATCGATAAGGAGGCGGACTTGTAACCTGGGGGTCGGTGGTTAAAGTCCCGGTTTCAGCGTAGATTTAGTAGAGCGAGTTTGAGAAGTTGTTTTGAATGTCATTATTCATTGCTTTTATTTCGAATTATAATAAATAATTCTATGCGCTTATTTAGATCGGAACTCACAGATACCGGTATATCACCTGCCGGTATTGCCTCAGACCACTCCACTACCAACGCATGATGGGAAAGTTAATAATAATTATGATCATACCGATTATTAAACATGATTTCAAATTTGTTTTAGAAAATATTTTACTCGCTCTTAGAATTCCTAAATAAATAATAATTAGTGAAACCCATTCCCGGACTCGAGTTCCTATTTGAACATCGACTACTTCTCATCTACACCTCAAAGACGGGAACCTAAATGAAAGAGAGTGAGATTCAAAGCGTTCTCGTGTGTGAGAGAAGGAAGGGAAATGCGGGTTTGCGGGGAAGAGAGAGAGAAGGGAGAAATTATCATTACTTCCAGAAAGTAATTACGTGCTAAAGGATAAGGCTGGAGGCATACAGGGTAATGGGAAATTACAGGACTGTATTAAAACTTGTCGAAATCCTATTAGAAGGTTGCCAGCAAAAGTTGCTACGCCAAGAAAATAAAACGAAGTAAGGATAGTGGTCTTGTGTTTGAATGTATCCACCCATGTCAGGGTTCGATTATCTCGCATGATCAACATTATTCAGAAGAAGAAAAATATATTTCTCTTATCTCTCATAATTTTAATATAATTAAGTTTCTCTGTACAGAAAAAAAAAGTTTGAAGTTGTTTGATCTTTATTTATTTAATCTTTTAAGTTCCATAAAACTAAATTAATTTGGAAGTCGTGAAACCTTCTTTATCTTTTTTCTTATTTATTTATTGTTCATTACATTATAGCGCGAAACTACTTTCCTTTGTTACTGTGACTTTCGTACTAATTAATTTTATTATTATACTGTTTGACTGAAACAAGATTGTATTTTTTCACCAAGAGTTATTAGGTAGTAAATTATTTTGATCAAAATGAAGAAAAGGAATATTTATTCGGTATACGCTCACTCAGAGGTTATAATGAGCTCAATACTAACTCTTAATAGGAGGGTCATTTCATTTGGCTTGATTTCAACAGTGATTTAAATTATGAAGAAGTTTCAAGCGAGACAAGAGAGTTGGAAAACCGACCTCTCTTGAAAAACAGCTTCAAATTTGGAAGCGAAAATTTAGGAGCAATTTGATAAAAAAATTAGCTCACAAAATGGTAACCATTCTGTAAATTTATAAAATCTCCAAGGTTTATAAAAGCTTCAGTGAAGTTTGCTTCTTTATAATGAATGAGACTGCTGTCTCGTTTAGTAGGATATCACAGAACAACAGAAAGCAAAATATAGTGAAAAAGTCGAAATTGGAAGACTAAAAGGAAAAGTATTGAATGATATCCAGTTATTAATTGATTTACTTACTCACTCAAAATAAGAGCTCTATATTTCTCTTATCACTATATAATTATCTAGAAGAAACATTTCACTTGGTATCATGCGCGGATATAGGGGGGGGGCACGGGGGGCTAGTGCCCCCCCAAGTTTTTTTCGGTAAGCGGCGATTCTCGTAAAAAAATCCCTAATCACGTAAAAAAAAAGGTCTCAATGAGTTAGAGGGGCACGGGCCCCAAAATAATTCCCAATTCTAAAACTAATCCCGTAAAAAAAAGATCTCAATGAGTTAGGGGGGCACGGGCCCCAAAATAATTCCCAATTCTAAGACTAATCCCGTAAAAAAAGATCTCAATGAGTTAGGGGGGCACGGGCCCCAAAATAATTCCCAATTCTAAGACTAATTCCGTTTAAAAAAGATCTCAATGAATTAGGGGGCACGGCCACAAAATAATTCCCAATTCTAAGACTAATCCCGTAAAAAAAGATCTCAATGAGTTAGGGGGGCACGGGCCCCAAAATAATTCCCAATTTTAAGACTAATCCCGTTTAAAAAAGATCTCAATGAGTTAGGGGGGCACGGCCACAAAATAATTCCCAATTCTAAGACTAATCTCGTAAAAAAAAAAAGATCTCAATGAGTTAGGGGGGCACGGGCCCCAAAATAATTCCCAATTCCAAGACTAATCCCGTTTAATGAAAGATCTCAATGAGTTAGGGGGGAACGGGCCCCAAAATAATTCCCAATTCTAAGACAAATAAGAAATAACTAAATAATAAAGTTGTCAAATCCACACAGATTGTCCGATAAACCTGAAATTTTACCTATAGGTCCATTGGGATCAGGGATGGATGGGTGACACAAAAAAATCACATTTTTCGACAGAAATTCAAAATTTGTCGTGACGACGCCACGGCGGCGGCGTATCAACTCAAAAAGAGAAAGTTTTAAGCAAGGGTTCAAGTTTTCATTTGAGATATCAATCACAAAATTCTGATGAGCCGTTCTTGAGCTACGTAAACAAAAAGTAATTACGTTTTTTGACCTGAATGACATTTTTTCTCGAAATATGTCGTGACGAACTATCAACTCAAAATTCTCGCAAGGGTTGGAGTCTTCATTTGACATATTGATCGCGAAATTCTGATGAGCCTTTCTTGAGCTCCATTAAGGACAAGAAATGGATGGGTGACACGAAAAACATTGACATTTGTGTGTCTGTGTGTGTGTGGGGGGGGGGGGGGGCTGGGGGCTTGCGAAGCGGTGGGTGCAACCCGCTAGTTAGGTACATATATCGTGCGATTGTGCCCCCCCAGTACAAGAGGGCTATATCCGCGCATGCTTGGTATCATAATTTGTAATACTGCATAATTTGTAATAATAATAATAATAATTTTTAATATTTATTAACTATGCATTATGTACAGTATTGTACAGATTATGTACTAGTGAACTATTTGAGCAATAAGAAAAGGTATTCTATGTATCTACATCTCTAAATTTGACACCAGTCAAGGTCGAACCTTTGTGACAGCGTAACTCATGGATTCCTCTTAAAATAGATCAACACTTCACGAGTTGAGATTATAAAATATATGAATTTTGAAGAGTCCATTCGTCCCAAAAACAATAGGTAAAATTCTGGGACCCCAATAAATTTGCATACAAAATTTAAACAATTTTGAAGTATCTGGTCGGGAAACAGACTGACAAACTAAAGCCAAAGCATCCAGTAGATACCCAAATTAACACAGAAACTCACTTAGATTACAAAATAAATGTTAACGATATATTTGTAAAAATGAAATAAATACAAAAGATTCCCAGTTGGAGATGTCTCTAATATTGTTAAAAGACTCAATGGTTACCGAAAAATTCTATGAAGTGGCTGCGGTTTGAACGTTCCTACCTCCTGTCCCACTACACCAATGAGCATACAACTACTCGTAGGTCACGAGAAACTAAATATTTGAAAAAGAAGAACATAATACGTTATGCTTATTTAAGTGAGTGTTTATTTTCTGCTGAGACGTACCCTTTACTTACAATAATCAAATATATACTCGTATCATAAGGGAAGAGAAAGAGAGAGAGAGAGAGAGAAGAATGAGAGGAGCATGGTAAGAGATGGATGGAGAGAGAGAGAGTAAGGAAATTCTCCAAGTTTATGTCTACGTCAGATCTATAATTTATGAACCCAAATTTTCACTTAGAAAAATTTGTCACGTAATTTCATCATCTTCAGCTTTTTTCTTCCTCTCTCTCTCTCTCTCTCTCTCTCTCTCTCTCTCTCTCTCTCTCTTTCTATTTCCTCCTACATTCCATACTCGACGTATTTCTCCCGAAGGCCAAATGGGGAATTCCCCGACAGAATTATGTACACATATTTTTCCTATGCACTTGTGTGAGGGCTTATCGGCTGTCTTCACATCGTAAATCTAGGAATTTCCCATGCAGAGAAGTAGTGACGTCACAGGAGGAAGACGTTTATTACCTGGGAGCAAACAAGGAAATTATTTGCTTTCCCTGATGTCTGTGTCTATTTGTAGAAGGAACTGTACAAATTCTACATAAATATGTATTGGATAACTATGTACTAATGTATCATACATAGAAATATCAATATGTATACATATATGTTCCTATATTTTACATTGATAATAATAGTTCCTACATTGTACATTGATAATAAAAATCCTCAGAAATAAGATTGACAAAGGGTGTGATTATTGCCTGAGGCAATTTCTGCAATCAAACACATGATTCAAGTGGAGTGTGTAGATATGTGAAGTGTGAACTGAACTAATGAAGACTGAATTCCAATTCTTGGCATGGAAAGTTAAGCTAAATTTTTCAAAATAAATTATTTTAATACTGAAACCTTGGAGAAATAGTTGTGTGTTTGATGATTCTAGTAAGAAAGAATTTCATTTCAATCTATTTTCATTCTACCAAATTTTAAAATAAGCTTCAAGCTAACAGTGTTTGTAGAATCATCTATCAATGTGTAAATAAGCATGCTGTTTTGAAACAAAGAGTACTTAGCTCTCTACATATTACATGAAAAACTTCTTTTGTACTGAGGGCTTGAACTTTGAGCTCCAACTTGAAAGTTATCAAAAAAGTTTTATACAGAATAAACGTGAACAGTACTATGTAGCTATGAAGTGTATATTTTGCTTTTTATACGAAAAGTTTTCGCTTCGTTTCCAGGAATGCCTGAGGAATTACTTTGGAAAAACATGGAGTATTTCTTTCAACGGTCTAATAGCAGAAAGGGTTAGAATTACTTTCAGCAATTTATTCAATTAAAATTAGTCTAAAAACGTTCATTTATTTTGAAAGACCTAAATTTTCTTGTCCTGAATTTTGAAAGGCTTTGGGTTTTTGATAACTTTACTGAACATTCTCTTCAGATTGGGAAATAAAATTGACCTAACCTAATTCAGAATTTACTACTAAACCTCACTTGACTAAGTTAGTTCATAAAGATATAATACATAATTTTACATGCTCTTACAAAAATGTATCATACTTGAGATACAATCGAAAATACGAAAATGGGACCTCTTTTCACCTCTTTTGAACACCATTTACCACCCCTAACCCTGCTTACTCCCATCTTAGTCGTAAGGACTTTCAGTATGTTTAGTATCTTACCCTCCTGAACAAGACAGTATACAAAGGAATAAGCTGCATCGCCTCTCACGCACTCTATAATTAATTCCTTAAAAAGCTTACATGTATGTATGTATGTATGTATGTAATATACCATAAGAATGGGCGCAAACGACCTATCTAGTGACAGAAGCGCCTAAAGGCTGAATGGAGTTCTGCTCGCTTCAGTTCGAAAATAATTCACCTTCTAAAGTTGAATATCAGGAAGAAATCGTCGGCACTCTTGTGTTTTTGCTACTGAGAATGTTGTTGACATCAAGGATAAACAACTGAAAATAGCACGGAGCCAGTCCACTTCAGCGGAATAGATTATTATGGGACATACAGGGTAGCGCATTCTCCGCACTTCATGTTACAACATAAAATACGAGTATAAAGGAAATATTTCTTTCTGATACGTGATTGATTTCGTTAATAATTATTTACTAGATATCAGTGGCGGCTCCTGACTTCAAGACTAGGTGAAGACAAATTATACCCAGAAGTATTGAAAAAATAAAATTATTAATTTATCAGATCTTAGTTCTTATGGTCTCATAAACACAGCCCATTGTAAGTTATGGCTGTTTCCCTGCAGAGCATGATTTTCTCTCATACCAGTTTTGCATCATATAAGTTTTTATAGGTACTTTTTTTGGAGAACACTTGGTACTTAATAAATAAACAAGGCCAGCAGAACAATTTGTCAACACTTGAGCTGGTACACAGCCATTCATTTTTCATAAGCCATTCAGGCTTGAACTGTATGGCTGTGGGGCAGGCATTTGCTTTACTTTTTTAGTGGTGGTTATAGTAATTGGAGAAATTGGAGATCCAGTAATCATAATATCTTTCTTATCCTCATTACTTCTTAATCTGAATGGGGTTACTTTTAATGTTTGAACCCCATGATTTTGTGGGGATCTCATTGTTTCTTTGAAATATTGTTATTAATTATTCATCTTAATAAAAAATATTTATTCATCTTAATAAAAAATATTAACTAAAAGTTGGTAAAAAGGAATTAAAATAAAAATATTAGGATTATACCTCAGTAGTTAGAACTAGGAAGGAAAGAAAGTTAGTTGAAGACTAAAAATTACAATCCAAAACTGGAAGAAAATCCACCACCAGATTACAAAATAAATCTAAGAAAACATACTTACTACAAATATAAAATCAGCTTAAATTTGTGTTACCATTGATGTTTTAATGACTAGGTATTTAAGAAAAACACAGATATTGCCTTATAATTTTAAGTACTTCACTGGAAGCTGTGTGCTTAGCTACCTGCAACCTGCATAATTATAATGTTATTTGTGACACTGAAAGAAGTACATAGCTACTTCATATTCAACTTATTATGAAAAGCACAGGTCAGATCAGGTAGGAATAATGTTTCTATCCTGTATCAAATACTGGGAAATAACTTTATTAACTAGTTACACCAATTAAAAGTCACTTGATTACCGTTGAAAAAAATTGAAAATGGTCTAATAAAATTTAAAAAGTGTGCGACAAGTTTTGTTTACATTCTAAAGATAAGAGATACAATGTTGCCAAGTTAATTTCATGCTAAATTTCTACAAACTTCAAGAGCTATATTTTAAATTTAAAGAAATCCCTCAAATCTTGTAAGACGTATTTATTTATTTAAAAAAATAATACTACACCGCCTGAACAGAATTTTCTCTTGAGAATTTCATTTCAAGACATCTAATTTCATGATTTTTTTTAAAGTGGTTCCATAGTCAGGATCTTAAACAGGACCACCATTGTCCCTATTTAAAAACTTCTTGGAACAACTAGATACCAGATTATCTTATTTGGCTCAATTTCGGTACCTACATTAAATAATTATTTCCGAGATTTGACTTCAATCGAGATGTCCTTTTTAATACTACATATAGTTGACAAGATACATAAAATATAGTTAAAATTTATTGGTATCGGCTATCGTTTAGGAACTATGTACAAAACTAGAACCCAAAAAATAAGAAATAATATCCAAAATTCCTGACACAAAATCCTGCTTTCCTAGCGCCTACGTTATTATTATTATTATTATTTTTTTTTTTTTTAATATTACAAGATTGTGCTAGATATGGGAGGCTAAATCATTGACTGGTTTCCTAGGTCTGGCATAATGCTACTGGCAACAATGTTAATATCAAAAACACATGACATCGCACATGGTATGAGGCTTCGTGACATTTCGTATGAGGTCGTGTAGATAATGTAAACTGAATACAACTGAAGACTGTCCTCAGTAGCATATTACATAGATATAGTTCTTGCCTAATATTTCATGATACCTACTTGGAAATACTCAACTCTGATTGGTTGATTCAAGGACAACTGAAGACAATTTCGAATTGTCTTCACATTTGGTGTTCTCCTTGGAAAGTAACATGAAATGTTAAGCAGCATTGATCTATTTTACACAAAGCTTACTCTTTTTTTTTTTTGAGTTGGATCAATTGTGCCATGTTCAAGGGATTATGAGTAGTGTTTTCACTGTTCAAAATTAGGTGAAAATGTCTTCAGTGTCTTCACCCGACGAGCCGCCACTGCTAGATATCCAAACTCACTTTACGCTTTACGTAAGTTCGTCATACTTGATAGTCAGACCACCGACATTCAGGTTCTGAGACAACTGCCTTACTGCTTACCGATCAAGCAACTGAGGAACTGTAGAAGAAAAATATTCCTAATTCTACAAAAGACTCTCAAAGAGCCCCTATATAAATTCAATGTACATAATATACCGGGTGTTCAGAAAAAAACCGGTCACTTTTGTTTTTTCAACTACTAGAAAGCTTTTGAAGATAGAGACCTGAAATTTTAATAGAATAAATTCAACAATATTATGGAAATGACCTTGAAATTTAAGAAAAAAATGTCACATCGATTTTTTGGGTTGCGAATTTAGTATTGCCCATTATTTTTAGCAATTTTAACGAAGAATTCCGCGGTACGACTTTGTTTTTAAGATTTTGTTTACTGAAACGACGCTTATCTGAAAAGAATCTTGCCATTAGTTTTTGAGAAAGATATATGCCTGGTTTTTGTTGAAATAAATAAAGAAAGCCTCAATATAATTTTCATTTGCAGGGGTCCTAGCTATCTTCTAACCAATTCCCTTTAACTTCAGTCTTTCCGCCCATCCAGTGCTTCTCAAATTTATCAAAAAGTCTTGGACTCGAACTTTTAATAATCCTAATAAAAGTATTTATCATGTAACTATCAGACTTTCATAAATTTCCATGTTCACACTTATTAAATTAGGTTGAAATACACTATTAAAAAAAGTTAAAGTCAGATTCCCTGACTGTTACTTAGTACCTACCTAAGCATCCATGATATAAAAGAATGCTGATTAAAAATGTAATGTCCAATTATTCTAAATTAAGAGCCCACAAAAATAACAATAGGTCCTAAGCATAGCACTTCTCGACAGGGTAGAACAGTCTGCTTTAACATGAAATGCAAGAACAGTTTTTTGTTCTTCAGGAAGAAATGTTTAAAAAACCATTTTTAAATGGTTTTTAACATTTACTTTGGGAAGCTGTCATTTGTAAACCGTTCAATATATTTTTATCAAACTGGGTGGACAGTAAAATCATTGAAAAAACAAAAGTGTCCAGTTTTTTTCGGAACACCCGGTATATATTAAATTTATGTTCCAAGTCCTAAAGCACCGAGTAATATCACAAGACTCACCACCAAAAATATGAAACCCTTGGAAGTCGAAACATAATACACCATAGGAAGTACGTACGTAAAAACTTGAAACCTGTAGTGCCCTGTAGCTTTATTAGGGTTCTCTAGAAGCAAAATGTTGAGGAGTGTCCTTCTGCATCCTAAATACAAGCGAGATATCTTTGTTTTCTTCTTTTTTAATTAGGTAAAGTCGGACAAGGATGGGGACTAATCTCCAACCCTGTAATCCTGACTAATGACGCTGGTCTGGGGAGGAAGACATTTTTTTGTCGTTCTTGTA
The DNA here is from genome assembly GCA_024516035.1 of Bactericera cockerelli. NCBI lineage: Eukaryota > Metazoa > Arthropoda > Insecta > Hemiptera > Triozidae > Bactericera > Bactericera cockerelli. The sequence continues at coordinate 33,546,334 of CM044956.1, forward strand.
GAACGTGTAAATGTGTGGTGTAGGAGGAAGGAGGAGAAGGATGAGAGTAGCTATGAGGGCAGCATAAAATAGGGAGGAGAATTAAAAGAAGATGAAGGATGAGTCAATTGGAAGAGTTCAAGACAAGCTGAATAGGGAGTAGGAGTCTAGAAAGAGATTGAGCTTAAACTTGGAACAATGTTGAGTAAAAGGACAGTTACCAAGCATTTTCTATTTCAGTATCCAATATGAAATCTTGGAATAAAAAACACCAATGGACTCGCTGCCTGGAGGTAGTTTTAGAGGTGAGGCGTAAGCGTAAGGCAGACTTAAGTGTATTATAATGTCATTGGGTGTATGTCAAATTTCATTGTAATTGACATACATCTGTTTTGTATTGCACTTAAAAATATATAAATCAATTTTTAAAAAAATTGATAATCTACTCTCCATTGTACCAAAAAGAGACCCTAATATTCTACTTTCTAAAAGTAACTTGTGAATGTTGTGCGTTTCTTTGACTTTTTTTTTTTTTTTTTTGTACATACGAGTAAACCACTATTATCACAAGCTTTAGTACTATAGTCGAGTGATCTAAATTGCAACCTGACTGGCTAATCAGCCAGCAATTATTTTTCCCAAGTTCACTGTTTGAACTTTTCGAGTTTTCAGTTTTTCCAATACAGTTTTTCATATTACGTTTTTCTCTTACAACAACCAAGTTTCTGCTTATTTTCCATCTAGGATTTAACCCGTCTGGGCGCCCTCTGCGGTGGCATCATTTATTGGTCCTTCGGTTATTGTCGGTGAACAAAGTGAGGCAAATACTATTCTTAGTTTTTCAGTTTCTCAGCTATGGATTCTTACAAGCAAAGGTCGACTCTAAAAGGAAGAGTTACTCGCCTGAAGAAGAAAATTCAAGAAGGAGTAGCAAACGCGTTTCAAGCTAAGGTTGATCTAGATAAGCTGTGTCAATATGAAGTTGAATTGCAGGTACTTCAAGACAACATTCTTAAGGTATGTTCAGATGAAGATCATGATAAGGAGGAGGATTATTTCGAGGATGTTTCAACCCAAATTGGTGAGTTGAAAGCTAAACTTTCAGAGATTATCACCCCTGAGTCAGCTAATAGCGTAAAATCAGAGACAGTGAGTGTTATTCCTGCTTTCAAACCCAACATAAAATTACCACAAATTCAAATTCCAACTTTTGATGGGTCAATTGAAAATTGGGCAACTTTCAAAGATTTATTTAGCGAACTGATTCACAAAAATGATGAGTTACAGCCTATTCAAAGGTTTCAATATTTGAAAACATCATTAGTAGATGAGGCAGCAAGTCTCATTCAACACCTACCACTGACGTCTGCAAATTATTATATTGCTTGGAATATCTTAATAGATACTTATGCAAACAAGTATTCAACAGTTACATTTCATTTGAAAAATTTATTCAACGTACAATATCAATCACAAAATCGTATGTCTAGCTTAAAAACGATGTTGACCGTAGTGCGTACAAATTTGAATGCGCTAACTTCCCTGGGTATCGATACTCAGTCGTGGGATATTTTGATTATTTACCTACTTGAGACGAAAATCGATGATGATCTTTATCACGACTGGGTAAAGAAATTCGATAGTAAAAAGTTACCCACACTCAACATGTTTTTTGATTTCCTGAGGGAAATGATAGTTATTTCAGAAAGAACTGAACAGAAGATGGTATCAAAGTCAAAGCTTAATATAATTCGTGAAACATCATTGTGTTTCCTGTGTAAGCTGCAACACAGATTATATGAATGTGTACAGTTTAAAAATCTACCTATGACAGAAAAGAATGCTTTTGTAAATAAAAACAAGATTTGCTATAACTGTTTATCAAGCAATCAACATAGCGCAAATAAATGTACTTCCAAGTCACTGTGTAAGATTTGCTCAAAGAAACATCATTCAATGTTACATAATTTTAGTTCCCAGGTAAACTATGCAGCAGATGAAGAAAACTTTTGCGGTGGTGAAGCAACACCAAGTAATCAGCAAGGATCTACATCTGAAAACTCTGAAGATTCAACTATAGTATGTACTCAAATGGAAAATGGATTTAAGGAGCAGGTACTACTGTCTACAGCTGTTGTTAGAGTAGAAGTGTCTACAGGTAATTATTATTATGTGAGAGCGTTACTGGATTCGGGCTCACAAAGTTGTTTCATTTCGTCCCAATGCGTCAAAAAGCTCGGACTAAGAGAACAAAATATGAATCCGATTAGCGTAAATGGGATCGGTGGTTCTAGCACACTAGAAATAAATAAATTCTGTGAGTGCCTAGTGGAGTCAAGATATAATAATTACCATTTGCTTATCAAGGCACTAGTAATACCTAAAGTCACCAACAAATTACCTGCTTTCTCATTAAACAAATTATCCTGGGACTATACGAAAAATTTAAACCTGAGTGATCCAGATTTTCATACATCTCGCGATATTGATATGATTATCGGAGCTGAACATTTCTTTACTTTACTAGAGTCTGGTTTCATTCAAGGCCCGCCAGGATATCCAAGTATTCAAAATTCGAAATTTGGTTGGATAGTAGCAGGAAAAATTATGAACACTGTAACTTCAAATATCTCTTCCTTTCATGTTAACCTGGACACTACACTGAAACGATTCTGGGAAGTGGAGGAGAGAGATTGTGAAGAACACTTCGTGCAGAATGTGCAACGTGTGGAAGACGGTAGATGTATGGTCAAACTCCCGTTTAAAAATAACATTCAAGTGTTGGGTGAGTCTTTGAACCTAAAGTCTGTAGAGAAGAATATTGATATAGCTTCCGAAAAAGCAAGAGGTAAGAAAATATCCTATCCGAAAGTATCACAAGAAAAAAGAAAACTCAAGTCTACTAGGTGTATTTTACAAGACGATGTTCAAAAAATTAAACTTTGGAACAATGTCTCGTCTTCTGTAAATATTATTAATATCACTGCCTGGTGTCTTCATTTCAAAAATAATCTGCTATGTAAATTGAGGAATGAAGAGTTAAGAAGATCTTTGCTCCTAACGGAGGAAGTAAAAAATGCAAAAATAACTATTATTAAATTGGTTAAACAAGAAGTATTTTCTCGTGAGCTTGATTCCATAGAAAAATATGGTGTTGTTAAATCTGTAAGCAAAATAAAAAACATTAAATCCATTCATGGATCATTCAGCATTACTTAAAGTTGGCTGGAGATTAAGAAACTCGGATTTATTAGATAGTGCTAAGCATCAAGTGCTGTTACCTCAGAGTCTTAAATCCACAAAACATGCTCACGCAGGACCGTCTTTGCTTCTTGCCATAATTCGGCAGGAATATTGCATTATTCAAGGACTCAGTGTGATAAAGAAAATATTTCATAACTGCAATATGTATTGTTTCAGGGCAAATCCAGTGCGAGGTAACATTACTCAAATGATGGGCGATTTACCTCAGAATAGAGTTAAGGCCAGCTCACCACAACTAGGTGTTGATTACGCTGTACCTATTTCAGTGAGAAGAGTCGATGGAAGATCCAATGTATTATGCAAGGATTACATTGCATTATTTGTTGGTTTTACCTTTGACTGTTATCATATTAACCTAGTTTCAGATTTATCTTCTGTGAATTTTATTGCTGCCCTACGCCGATTTGTTAGTCGCCGAGGAGTACCGACAGACATTTACGACGGCAACGGAACCGTTCTTATCCTCACTGATGGGGTACTAAATAGTCGACCACTAACACCCATGTCAAACGATGTAGTATATGATTTAGAAGTACTAACTCCTGGTCATTTCCTTATAGGCCGATCTTTGACTGCTGTTCCTGAGCCAGATGTCACGTCTTCGTCAAATAATAGACTAAGAAGATGGTTCTTGACTCAGAAGATAACTCAAGATTTCTGGAAGCGGTGGTCTCTAGAATACCTGAACACATTGACTCAAAGATTCAAATGGCAATACAAGAGAGAAAATGTCAAATTAGGCGAGTTAGTGTTGATTAAAGAAGATGATGTGCCTCCTACAAAGTGGAGATTGGGACGAGTATGTGAATTGTTTCCTGGTCATGACAACCTCGTCAGAGTCGTAGCTATCAAGACTCAGACGGGAACTATGAAAAGAGCAGTATCACGTATTGTACGATTACCCACATGTGATTAATTAATGTTCATATGTTATTAACAAGAGCCTGGCAGTATGGCTAATCAGCCAGCAATTATTTTTCCCAAGTTCACTGTTTGAACTTTTCGAGTTTTCAGTTTTTCCAATACAGTTTTTCATATTACGTTTTTCTCTTACAACAACCAAGTTTCTGCTTATTTTCCATCTAGGATTTAACCCGTCTGGGCGCCCTCTGCGGTGGCATCATTTACTGACAGTATGGCCACATCATTGAGTTACTGGCGGATAACAGGGTTGTTACCTCGGGCATGGGCCCAAGCTCTTTAACTAGAACATCGATTTTTCTTTCTTTCAGTGAACTTTATTTAGTAAATTTATATTATTCCCATAGGAATGCAGGTCTGGTATTCTAATCAAATTAAATAATTTAATAATCATAATATGCTGAAATGACTAGTTATTCATTGCAACATAAAAAATATCAAATTTTAATATCAACACCCGCGCATCAAGATCTCAACGTTTACTGTACTTTCTATTAATAGTGAAAGTGTAAGGTCAACACTCAACAGGGATAAGCAATGAGTTGAAAGGGAAGTGTTTTTTAAGAAACATTTAAGAGCTTTTAAACATTAACACTAACCTTGGGTTTTGAGTGGGAGTAATACAGTGGGTGAGAGTTGTTTGGGTGTGAGTGAGGGTGTAGGGTGTAGGGAATGTAGTTGTGGGTGTGAAGTTATTACATAGTAACAATGGAATAGTACGGAGAAAGAAAATTCCTGATAGCTGCTTCACCAAACAATTATTTTGTTTTCTTGGGGATGAATAATAGCTGCAGTGTAACATGATTGTGTTTTCACCGACAAAATTGAAATAATAAAGATGAAAAATAAATAATATTTAAATAAACATAGGATTTATGTATAAATATATGAGAATATGAATAAACTAACATAAGAAGTCATGTCTTATTTTGGTACTGAGTTTGGTAATTCCAACCCCAGAAAAGCTAACAATACCTACACAGGCCTTTTGCTAGCCTCAGAAAAGAATGGCTTGATTCACACAGAATTTGACCTCCTGACTACAGTATAACTATGAACCTTATTTTCAAATCATATAAATGAGGAGTTTCTTCTTCGCATGTATCAAGTATTTAAAAAAAAATCCTATATTGTTTCATTCGTACAAGTTCACAATAGATCTATTAATTAGATCAGAGTTTTAATTGTAAGGGTTTCACTGGAAAACCTTCTATTAGAAGAACGTTTTCAAAAATAGTTGGAGCCCCAGTTGTTAGCAAACTATATGTATTATGTATATTTATCATCCCCATGAGCAAAGCTCTCTATAACCCATATATCGAAAGCACCATGTGTAAAGCACTCTATAAATAGATCTATAATATGTGTATGGAAACACTGAAGCACCCTATAATTGCCTTATGTTTTCACATCTTTAAACTCTCGAGATGCGACGAAAGTTTTGACAGTGTTATCCGACACGGGATGATTAATTAAGTTGGTACTTTAGAACTGATATCATCATCCTGGAGAAATCCCCTTGTACCCGAGGAAACAAAACAAAACTTTCTGCACAAGTGGCGAAAATCAGGGAGGCTCGCACTAGACGAGGAATTGTTTGTTGTTTCACTTTTGTTTGAAAGCTCTGTGCAAGGGGTGGAATTTAAAATATAGTGTTCGCCACGTATAAGTAGAGAAACATTTGTTGACAAAATCTTAATTAATTAGCAAACTCCTATACGACAATAATCGAGATTAAGGAACTTTCCCAACTTAGTAGGTAATATATGATCATGAGGGTTTCGGACGCAATTTCATTATCTAGCATCAAAACTTTAGAATCGTGCAGTTCATTATAACTCATCTCTTCAAGTGGAGTTCCACTGAAGGAACATTCAAGCATGCTACATACAACAAAATAGTACGTCTCCTGAAGCCTTCTACAGTCATATTAGTCTGATTTATAATACTTCTGATCTGACCATATTTTATTTTTATTTATTTTTTATTTTTTCTGATCTACAAACATGATAAGAGTTGTTTGGGGTATTCTTTTGGTAATATTACAAAATTGGAAAGAACCATTTGAACTATTCATAGATTTTTTATATATAAAATAACAGACCACCCCATTTGCATGATTATTATACAGAAACAGCATAAATGTCATGGCATTTTATATTCGAGAGCCGCTCCTAGCTCTTAGCTCTTACATACCAAAGACATTTTTCTCTTCCAAAGCAGTTTGAGAAGTTGAAACTCACAACTTATCTCGATCTTTGTGTACGTTATGTTGGGAATCTAACTTCTGAGCTGTAAATTTAGGTTACATGTTGAAGTCAATGACTGAACTGTTGAGGCACAGGTTCATGGCGCTTCCAAGTGAGAGGCTTTAATAAAGAAGAAATATTATTATGTGAAAGTCTACTGTAAAACTTCAAACTTAATACATGATGAAAGTGAAACAGAACTAGGAAAAGCATATAGGAGAAAAGTCAAAATTATCAATAGGTAAAAGTACCTACTTCATTTTGTATAGCCATAGCTACATTACATACTTCAACTTGGTATTGTGCACACTACGGTATAGCTACTGGCATTGCAGGCATCAGGGCGTGAGAAATTAGGTAATTGTGTTCATTACATTCATCTTTATGATGTGCTAAATCAACTCTGCCTTCTACACTTGTCACTAGTGCAAAATTTATTTTCAGAAATCTCTCTGCAAACACTCAGAGGACTGTGAAACAATCCGTCAGAGGAGAACAATAAAACACCACGCGTCGAGAATTCAGTGGATTGAAAACAAATGATACTTTATGCCTATTGTCCTCTCCACATGCATGTTGCAGGGATAGGGGGGGAACCACCTCGGCTCAGCACAGCGGAGGAGATCTCGCTAAGGGCGGAGTTATGAAACAGGATTAAAAATCTAGGATTTGTTAATCCAAGCCGCTACCACTAAACAGCTGATATAAATGCGCTGTGATGGGTTCTAATTCTCACCCGAGGGCGTCTTAAGGGATAATGTAGGATTGGTTAATCTAATCCTGTTTCATAATTCGGGCCTTAACCACTTTGTTATTCGTACTCTTGCCACAACATAGAGCCTGACTGTAACACGAGCTATAACTTCA
>CM044956.1:33561365-33586701 GCA_024516035.1 Bactericera cockerelli
AAGTCAAAGGAATTTATAAAATAAATATTAAAATAAGTGAAAACTAGTCCCCAGTCGAATTGTACAATAATAGTTATGTAAAACATAAAAAAAATTGTAAAAAAATATCGATAAAAAAAAAATTGCTGGGTATCGTTAATGTGGGCAGCTGGTTTGTGAATTTCCAGCGAATAGAAGGTGAAATCCGTAAATATAAGGCTCATGGCTCACTGCGATAAATAAAATTAGAATAAGCTATGTATAAATTGTATACCTATACCTATCATGTACTTATAAAACCAGTACACCACGTAACAGCAGATCTCTGGTAACATATTTGGCAGTGCAGTCTTTACGTTGGCCACAGTAGACAACGACCTCTGACCAATTAGGTTTCCTTTCATTATGTTATAAAATATAGTATTAAATAATTATATTAAATTTCCTTCGCCGAAGAAAACGGCGCAGCATTTCCTCCAACGCGAATGCAAGTTCATTGATGTACCAACTACGGATTCCATTTGTTTCGTCGAGACCACGTCACTGAGGAGCCTCCATTATCAAGTCCTTGGTCAGGAACTATTCCTTATACATAGTTCTCCCACTCAAGTGCCTCCCTCATCTTATCCTGGAGGCCATCTGGCAACATCTCACATGGGAGCAAGTCTTCATCAGGAAGGAGTTATTGGATGCTCGATGTGTTCCAGAGCCTCAGCTCATGTGTTACCAAGAGTACAGCGCTGTATACAACTATTGTGGAGGGTTTGTCCATTTTAGTATTTGTCTTGTTCAGCCCAAACTCCCCAAACGTTGCACTAGACTAGAGGAACAAAATTTACTGTACACATGTAACTTTCAAATGTTTCAAATGTCAACAAGACGAAAGAACTTAAAAAGGCTTTCATGAGCGATTATTTTATTTTATATTTTGTTTGTCTGAGTTAGACATAGTATTTTATAGACCTTTCAGGGTTTATTTGTTTGACATAAAGTCTCCTCTATTTGCCACAAATTTTTTTTTCTTTCTTACTGCGTTGAATTTTTTCTAAATAAAGGGCGCTCTATTTGACATTTTTAATCCATCCGTCCTGAACATAGAGACAAAAAGTTTATCCCAGTATGATATAATAAGAGAATAATTATAGTGGAAATCCTATCAGATGGTATTATGTCGTAGATTCAACTGTCAAGTAGATTCATTGTAGAAAACTTTTCAGACTTGAATCCGCCGTTCAACGGGTCACTACAGGACAAAGAAAAGGGCAAGAACCTAGTCAATTTAATTTGAACAGGCGTTATCCCCCCCCCCCCCCCCCCCCCTAAACATACTTGTTTTTAGTTACATGCGTTGGGGGGTGGGGTATTATTCTTCTCCATCCAAACGGATCTTTACCCCCTCGAAAACTCATTCTTTCTAGCTGGGCTACCCATCTAGATTCACTTTACTTCTTTACTTTACTTCATTGAGAATTTTATTACTTATTATCTACAGAGATAGTGCGAAATGTGACTTTTTTTTTTCTTTTTTTTTGCTTTAACGTCGCTTTCAACTGCATTGGTCATATCACGACGGGTAAAATGTGACTTTATCCTTAAAGCGAATGTACATCTGTGTATATTCACAAACCTATACTCAAATTGCTTCCCTCAACCTAAAAAGGTTTGCCTTTGCATTGGTTTTCCTTTTCCCTCTTTTCTTATCGTGTACTTCCAAAGCCATGAACAGACTCTGATGGAACCGCAAACAATGTAATTTACTTTGCAGAACAAAAGGAAGTTTTGATGTAAGTTCATTAAAACCACATGTATCAGAACAGAATGAATCGAGTCTTCTGACATTTCATTCTGAGGAGTATTATGAACAGTAGCGCACTGGCTTGCATGCACGGTGACCTGGGTTCAATTACCAGCAGCGCAGAAATTTTCTACTTTGTACTTGCATATCCAGGGTATACTAATACCTCGTGAGGAAAAATAAAACTATTTGAAAGAATAAAGACCAGGCAGTATTACAAAAAAAAATATAAAATTAAATTGATTTTAGAAAATGACAAAAAACCAACACATTACCTCCGATAACCAATATTAGATAGGTATTCTTGGAAGTAAAGTTTTTTCCTTCCCCTACCCCATTTCTGTATTTGACTTGTGTAAACAAATTGTAAATTTGATGTACACCAATTAAAAATCTTATTTTACTTATGATTTAAATAGTAGGTGCGAAATAATACTTCAAAAGATTTTATCAGATCAGAACAGATTCGCAAATTCACAGATATTTTAATGTTTTGGTGAACTGGGAAGCAAGTCTGCTTCATTCTCTGTGTATGATCTTGCTTGAAAGTTCAGAACAAACTTTTCAATTTCACAAGTAGCAAGTACAAAATGCGGTTTAGAGCTTTTTAATTTGCAAATTTAATTCAAAATTCATATCATTAGTGTTCACCCCAGAGAAATGTGTTTGTCAGATTTACTTCTCTCAATTGAAACATAAATGGCGGCAAATATTTAATATAATTTTTTTTAGGTATTATTTGAATGAGAATTTAATAATTTTTATTCACTTTTCCGAAGAAGTTTTGGACATCGACTCTCATAATAACCTATACTCTTTCATCAGTTCAACTGTTTATCCTAAAACAAAATAAATAAATAATCATTCTATTAAAATTGAATTATTTGCCGAAATCTTTGACAAGCTCTATCTCAATAACCACACTACATGGAAAGCTTTACATTGTGATAAATTACTTTAATCAAAATGAAATAAGTCGGAGAAAATTAAAAAAAAAAAAACGAATTTAAACCAATAATAGGCACAAATTAAATTGAAGTACCTACCTATACTATATTCATACCTATACATAACAATTTTGTGGATTGTAATACGGGGTGATTTTAATGCCTTGGTTATTCTCTGCAACTTTAACTTCCATTTTTATGGGTATTGAAAATATTACAATGTTTTCAGCTCAAGAAATGCTTCACTAATATTATTTTAAATTTATAATACAATCTTACATAGACATAAAATTTGAAATGACAGGTTTTTTCAAGAGAATCCGTAAGAGACAAAAATAGACCATTTTTATTTTTGAACTGCAGATACCTATATCATCATTCATTGTATTATTTACTCTATTCTTGGGACAGGGACAATGGCTTCTTCACTTAATAATATATGGTAATTACTGCAGTGTTAGTTTTATAACAAAAAGTTTCATTAAAATATAATAATACAGTATTCTCCGACATTGCGTGCATTGTCACAGTCTCAGCACCGTCGTTGCACTTTACATTTAATAACTGTCACACTGTAGTCCAAGATATCATCAGTTTCTACTGTCATAAAACCAGGATGTAGCTGTCACACACTATTGCTTGACGCGAAGACTTATATAGGTTTGACGTAATAGTCTCATAAAATGTCACATCCTAACTTTCAGTGACATGGTTTCTGAGAAAACATTAGCAGTACCCTGTTGTTTCCGTTCAAGCACTGTCGCGAGATACATGATGACAATATTTTGACGGAGTGTCAAGATATTGTCAACAAAAAGTGCGCTGTCCTTGAGAATCTTTGGTGAAAAAGCCTTAGCACGCAATTTGTTTCTGTGAAGATTCAGGCGAGACAGGTTGAACTCTGAACATACTGGGCATCCTCATTTGAGTAAGCGCAGAGTGGATCAATATTAATTACATATTATGCTCATTATGCTCAGACAGAGAATGTTTTCTATTGTTTCTTTTATTTGCTCAGCCCTGAGTGGCTAACGATAGAACAGCAATAGGAAGGTTCCAATTTGTTTGTCACTCATCCTAATCCTAACCGCGCTGGACGTAGCTTAACTTCTGTTACAGAACGCGAGAACTGCTGTATTGAACTTGCCATCATCTTTGGCTAGAATATGATAACAGTTTCAGCACATTTCTTCAGTCAATAAAAAAAATCTCCTCTGATTTTCCACTGGGCCGAGTACCGAAAATAGATGTAGCATTCCCTCGTTGAATGGCGAGGGGAAGTCGTTGTTTCAGGCACGTCGAAAGAAATGAACATTAATTACTTATTTACTTTTGACATTCGAGGACCTATAGTACTCTATACCTCACTGATTAGTCCTCACCTGGTTACAATGCCAAAACAGGTAGGGTGGGTAATTTTTATGTACAGTCAAACCTGGATATGTAGAACCTGTTAATGTATGTAGAATACGGAATAAATAAATTGTCGGTCCCAACCCCTGGAAGGCTTAAGTGGCTTACCTGGCTATGTGGAATACCTGGATATGTAGAACCTAGATATGTATGTAGAATGTGGAACTAAATTGTCGGTCCCAATCCCTAGAAGGCTTAAGTGGCTTACCTGGCTGTGTGGATTAACTGAATATGTAGAACCTGTAAATGTATGTAGAACCTGGATATGTAGAACTTGGATATGTATGTAGAATGTGGAACTAAATTGTCGGCCCCAACCCCTAGAAGGCTTAAGTGGCTTACCTGGCTATGTTGATTACCTGAATATGTGGGATACCTGGATATGTGGGATACCTGGATATGTGGAATACCTGGATATGTGGAATACCTGGCTATGTGGAATACCTGGCTATGTGGAATACCTGGCTATGTGGAATACCTGGCTATGTGGAATACCTGGCTATGTGGAATACCTGGATATGTGGAATACCTGGATATGTGGGATACCTGGATATGTGGGATACCTGGATATGTGGAATACCTGGATATGTGGAATACCTGGCTATGTGGGATACCTGGATAATATATGTGGAATACCTGGATATGTGGAATACCTGGATATGTGGAATAACTGGATATGTGGAATACCTGGATATGTGGAATACCTGGCTATGTGGAATACCTGGATATGTGAAATAAGGGGGTCGATCCCCGACGGCGGCGATTCCACATATTATCCAGTTTTGACTCTGTATTCATATATTACTCATCTAAGATTCCAGTGTCTCAAAGGGTTGAGACTATGAACTAGAAAGAGTAAATAAAATTTAACAAAGTTTGTTTCAAGTTTTATTTAGTTTTTCGAGTTATTATAAAATAAGTTTAAGCTCTCAAGGTTCAAGTTAACTTTCGTATAATAATTGCTGCTTATAAAATGGTGTTTTCTCTAAAGGTTGAGCTCACTGCCTTTCTTTTAATAGGGGCTTTGCTAATGCTTGAATCTTCATACCGGTAGGTGGGGCTGCAATAATTAAATAGGTATCCATTGTAAAAATGTATCAGATTACTACAAATAAAGTATACTACTATACTAATTAAATATTAGGTATATTAGCCTTCCGAGTGACCATTTCAAGCTGTGAAGTTTCCAGGCATAAGAAATTCAAAGGTCCACCATGTGGGTATTATTATGATTATCATCTGTGTTTCTATTTCTATGCAGATATCCGATTAGACATACCTATGTACAGTTGTACGCGTATTATATTTAGGTATGAGTGTCAGAATTTTGTCTGTTCCAATTACCTACTAAGGGAGAAATGGGTACCTACCTACCTCATCTAATATAATTATGAGGAAATTGGGAGGGAAAAGGCCCCCTTTCCAAAATCGATCACGCAAACAAATAAATTATGAATACCTACATAAAATCTAACATAATTCCAAAAGAGCTGGACCAAAAGACTCTCAATTGAGCACAGTGCCTTCTTTTAGTATTTAAGTGCGTACTAAGAAAGCATTTAAAAAAAAAAAAAATGAAAAAACCTTCACGGCGACAAAGTGTTGGATTTTAGCTGCTAAATTCATAATAAAAAAAACCAAAAGGTTTGGCTTTGAGATTTGAATTGAGTTTTCTGGCAAAGCAAGGGTAAACGGCTGTTGAAAAAAGAGAACAACATGAATGATTGAGATAGGCTCGCTGTGAAACGTATTCAGAATCTCCATCGTAGAAAATACAGCTACCCGAAGCTAAGCCATAAGTCTTTATCTACAAGAAAAAGGAAAAATGTCCTCCCGAGTTTCATTTATCAAAGTCTTGAGGAAATGAGGATGAAGATAGATAGACAACGTGAGGAACGCAGAAAGGATACAATATGACTCACAGCTATATGGACTTTGAATAACAATAAGACGTACATTCCGACCTGGGGAGGGGGAGGGTGAGGAGAGGGGTGAGCACAAGTGGGACGATGTAAAAAATGAGAATGCCAGGACCAGAATGTCACTCTTTATAATAAAGTTAGACCACCTTCTGTCTCGCTTGAAATTTTGAACCTTTTATTTACCTTCCTTTTTCAATTTCTGTAAACATGTCATTCGATCTATGTCACTGAACCTGTGTTGTGTAGAGACTTCTCAGATTCATACATTATGTACGCTCTGACATAATGTACAATGTTTTCTGATTGCTTGAATATAGGTACTACTAGGTAGGTCTTACTCTTCTCATATTGGTAAGGTATAAAATAAAATTTTAATTCTGATGTATAAGTACTAAGTTTTCTGGATACTTCCGATTTATTATTTTAATATCAATGGAAACAATATGATTTGCAATAAGTGCACACCTTCTATAAAGATTATTTACAATACCTACTAAATCGTCTCAATAATTAAGAACAAGTTTAAAAGTCAAACTACATAAATAAAACAATAAATTCTGAGAAAAAAAATCCTCTTTGGGAATGTGCATTTTTCGTCAGCACAAAATTAGTGTTTGTAACATGAAAGTAAAGATTATAAGAACACATCCATTTTAGATACTTTTTTCAGTACCTTTTACCTCATGTCCTAAAGTATAAAATAATCTAGATTCCATAAAACACTGTCCCCCGTCCCTTTCATAACATATTCTGAGGATTTAATACTTGACGTACATCCTGTATAACTTTGAACTAGTGACAAACTTTGAACGGGAAACTTGTTCCCTCATAAAATGTACTTAAATATTCCAGTCTCTTTTTCATCTACCTCTTCTCCCTCTCTCTTTCTTTCTCACTCTCTCTCTCTCTTTCTATTTCTTGGTCCTAATCCTTAAGAAAAACTTCCACAGGATAACTGTACCAAATAACTTCTGAGCTTTCAAAGAAAATTATTCCTTGTACTGTGTCACCGCTGTAATTTTAAAGGCGGGGAGGCTGTGGCCGACTGTGGTTAGTTCAAAAGAAACCGCAACTTTGTTCAGTTTTTAGGTTTGAATTTCTACTGATGAAATTTATACGCCTACTAATGAGACCAGACCCGACACTAATCGCCATCTGTCATAAAATTCATTACCATACAAACAATTTTTATGAAAATTTATTTTGGATGGGAAAAATATATTATGTTCTAATGACGCAAGTTAATCAAATTTATGATTTTTTTTTCTGAAACTCGAACATAGTATATATTATGGCATTTCACATTTTAGATTTTTAAAGAAATCGAAGAGGACTTGGCGTTTCTGATCTGGATGAAATATAACCCACCCACCGGTGTAACCACTAAGATTCTTGTTCTATTACAATGTTCACGAGACACCCGGTATATTTTGTGTCGGATCATTCATCATTTATAATAATTATCACCCAAATGCCATCTCAATCAACATTGTAATTATGCCACGAGTACAAACATTCAGCACATGTTGGAATATATTATTATGTACATGTATTGTACAGTAATAAATTTATGTATGTTATATGTGGTAAACTAAGCGGCGGCCATATTGATAATGTTCAAACAAAACCGTTGAACGGTTATTATTTCATTCTGCCCTGGTCAGTCCTTGGGTTCCTTCCTGGAATTATTCCTTCAACAATAATTCCAGCTACAGTTTCAGAACAAAAAAATTGGCAAAAAAAGGAAAATCTGGTTTTAATAACTGTGCTCACTATGTTAAAATAAAATTAATATTGTCAGCTTATGGATTTTCAAATGTTTGATATTGTTATACATTTGATGAAAGAAAGTCGTATTGGGAACACGACAAATATGTCAGAAATATTTGTCATGGGACGATGTATTGTATAGTTATTATACAATATACATAGGTATATTATGCATACCTCTAGGCATGGACGGTATGCACTAGTTGACTACTACGCCTAAGAAACATGTGACGTTTATCTCAAAGTCTAGTCTAGAGTCTAGACTGCTAGACTCAGAAAATAACAAAGTTTCAGATAGGTAATCATTTAAAATGGAAGCCAAAATACTACGGCATTGAAAAAATGGGTATGGGTATTGAAAAAATTTGCCTGAACTCTGAAAGGACAAAAATGACCCCTGAAACTTATCATGTAAATTGAAGTGATGTTCAAAATCAAATTTAATACTAATCAAAATAAAATATAGGTAAAGCTGAGCAAAATTTAAAGTTTTACTTTCCCTGTGTTTCAGGAAATCAGGACTGAACAGCTCCGCTGTGAACACAAGCTTGATAATATTTCATTAAGTCCTCATTAACAAATTCTGACAAGTTAACTGATAGGACACAATTCCTATGAAATTGTGCAAAATTATTCCCCCACTTCCATAATATCAAGTCCCAAACCACTTTTCATCTTGTGTCTATTGCGCCAAACCAATTGAACTCGAACCTTGTTTTCACCAGTAATTCATTTATTTAGTCAACAGTAAAAGATTGCTGAATATTTACCAGGAACTCTCAACCATCCGGTTGGGTTCCACAATCCTACCTCACGTTTCTTAAAATCCACAAACTTTGAGGTCTAATTTATTTATGTCCATCCGTCTCTGATTTTTCAATGTAAAGCAAAACACTTCTCCCTCTCCCCCCCCCCCCCTTCCCTGGAGCCCTCTTCCCTTTCTCATTAATGTGTCTAAAAGCCCTGATAATATTGGACCATTTATATGTGTCAATTAGGACATTAATTATACAGGGTGCGGCGCGGTAATGTCCCATTTTGAATCGCTTAGTGTGAAGCCGCACTTCTAATTAGACAAGTTCAAACAAAGTTAGAAGGTGCACAAAATACTAATTTTTTCGATTCAATTTAGCTCTATTGTCAAAATGATTTTATCAAAGCAACAGAAAGCTTATTGCGTGGAGGGATATTTTTCGAAAAATAAGTGTATCTTAGCAGTGGAGTTTGACATTGCACACCAAACTGTAACTCGATCTGCATGAAGGGGGTTTTCATGAAGTTCCCTAGGGTTGTTGTCACTCCAATAACGCATTTTTTTAGTTTATTAACACAGCCTGTGTCAACCCCCGAAAACGTTGAACGAGTACGTGAGGCGATATTGCGGTCACCTAGGCGCTCAGCTCGCAAGAATGCTGCTGCTCTTGGCATATCAGACCGTTCATTGCGGAGGATACTTCATAAAGAATTGCATTTTCATCCCTACAAAATGGTAGTGGTGCAGGAATTGTTCGAGCGAGACTTTATTCAACGACAAAATGCATGTGAAACCCTGATTGACTCCTTACTTCCAGATGCGATAGTTTTCTTCAGTGATGAAGCCCATTTTCACATTTCAGGCTGTGTTAATAAACAAAATATGCGTTATTGGAGTGACAACAACCCTAGGGAACTTCATGAAAACCCTAGGGAACTTCATGAAAACCCCCTCCATGCAGATCGAGTTACAGTTTGGTGTGCAATGTCAAACTTCCGCTGCACTGCTACGATACACTTATTTTTCGAAAAATAACTCTCCACGCAATAAGCTTTCTGTTGCTTTGATAAAATCATTTTGACAACTGAGCTAAATTGAATCGAAAAAATTAGTATTTTGTGCACCTTCTAACTTTGTTCGAACTTGTCTAATTAGAAGTGCGGCTTCACACTGGGCGATTCAAAATGGGACATTACCGCGCCGCACCCTGTATTTCGTCCTAAATAATGAGATTATAGAGAATTTTAATTACTTTACCAGAAAGGGAAAGGAACCTGCTCTTTCGTGGCTGCGATTTCTCTTTATCACTGTCAGCAGATTCGCCTTCAGGAACACAGCTGACATCAATAAATATCCTGGGCCTCCGAATTATCAACACTTTCAGTCCGTATCAAGAGTTAGGTTTAATCGGTATTATTACTATGAATTATTTGAAAATAGATTAACCTTACACTCTGCCGGGCTGTCTATTTCTTTGTATTGGCTGCCTGATTAGAGCCAACCAGCTCGAAATATCTCTTCGGGTATGTTTTGATATCTTTATTGTACATAGTTATTAGACTTATTAGTTATACACATAAGTTATGACATCTACCTAAGTCAGCGTTGCGCGTCGATGGCACATTGAATACATCAGTTCTCGTAATCTCGTTCTGTCACTGAAGTTAATGAACTTTTTTTTTTTTTTTCTCTCTTTATCACTTCCAGCGAGGTTAGAACCCTCGTGATGCTAGCTGTTCCCGGCCCTACAGGCTGGGTGAGATTAATTTGAGTAGGTTAGTTTGTTGAATTCCAGAGAATTGAGGGTAAAACTACCGTCGTGATATGACCATGCAGTTCAAAGCGACGTTATACCCACAAAAAAACATCTACCTATGTACTCGATCATTTTTTGTTTTACTTTATACCGACAGATATTGAAACATAATTATACAATTTTGTTGAAAAACACCTCAATAAAAAATAAGGGTTTGGTGTTTTTTTCCCTATCAAAAAGGTGTTTTAAATGAAACAAGTTACCTCAAAAAATTGAATTAATGCACAAATGTTTAAAATAGTAGCGCTTTTGTGTTCAAATTCATTTTTTTTTAAACATTTCCAACCAAACTTGAAATAAATTCCATACAATAAAATATACATAAAACAAAATTTATGCAAGGAAAGAAAATAAACTTTGATCAAGGTTTTGATAATAGTTTAAACGTAAAATTTTATGTTCGGCAAACTTTCAGGGTTATACATACTTCTCATAAATTAAATTTAGTAGGTCACAACTTCTGATTTATAAATTCAACCAGACTCGAGTGACTAGACTTGCTAAATAGAGAACATTAAAAGTGTTGAGTCAATTTCCTTCTGTTAACTACGGTTCTAATTAAAAGTTTACTTTTCAAATATTTTAGATGGTAATTATAGGCTTGAAGCTCAAAAAAGTAAGGCATTTTTATCCCATTTTTCTTTTTTATCTC
Source organism: Bactericera cockerelli (assembly GCA_024516035.1). NCBI lineage: Eukaryota > Metazoa > Arthropoda > Insecta > Hemiptera > Triozidae > Bactericera > Bactericera cockerelli. The sequence goes on from CM044956.1 coordinate 33,572,414, forward strand.
AATGTGACAATATTTCAAAGTCTTCCTAAATGTATTGGTGCTATTATTATGTACCATCTTCGTTCGTTTTTTTTTTTCTTCAGTACTTTCTTTGTAATATGTCCTATTTCTTGCCTATATGCCTATACTCGTATACAGGGTGTCCCACCAAACTTGGACACCTCAAATTACTCGGCCCCTGAAAGAGTTTTTGAAAAATAAAAAATCCTAGGGTACATGTACTAATTATGCGGTGTCATTCATGAAATTTTTTTTTATACAGGGTGGTTCAAAAGTCAGAAATTGAAGTGTCAACTTTCGATTTTTAAATGGATCGACCTGAATTTTATTCGATATTTTTACTTCTAAATGGTTCCTGAGTACTTTTTTAAACAAAAAATTTACATACAGGGTGGTTTTTTTTCGACCAATTTTTTTTCTAAATCTCGAATAACTCAAGTTCGTTTAATTTTTTCGATAACAAGAATAGAAAGTGTTTGTGTAATGAAAACACGCACTTTCAATTGGCATAAAAAGTTTTTATACAGGGTGGTTCACAAGTGAAATAATGACTTGATTTTTTTTAAAACCGAGTTTTTTTAATTTTTTATTTGGGTTTAATAATTCTAACCTAATTTTACACATTTTTTATTAGTCATATCGAAAAACAAAACTAAAGTGTTGTACAGGATGAGACATAATTTTTTTGTAACACCCTGTATATGGGCATTCAAAGATACGTAAAATTAAATAGAAAGACTAAATGTGCAAGAAAAACTTCGATTTTTAATGATATTAAAAAGTTATGGTGTTTTAACTAATATTGTCACATGGACCACCCTGTAGATATTTTCTTAAAACATCATATGGGTACTCGAAGTTGTATAAAATTCAACGAAGACTTCGAATCATGTGGAAAAACAAGTAAGAAACACGAATTTTGAAGCCATTTTCAATTTGGTATCCACACTGAATGATTTTAAAACTTGAAATAAAAAGTAGGTAGGTGTAGACACAAAATTGAAAATTGCTTTTTGAATTCACTTTTTTCTTTCATATTTGGACTCCTCGTTGAATTTTATACAGTTTCGACTACCCGTATGATGTTTTAAGAAAATATCTACAGGGTGGTCCATGTGACAATATTAGTTAAAACACCATAACTTTTTAATATCATTAAAAATCGAAGTTTTTCTTGCACATTTAGTCTTTCTATTTAATTTTACGTATCTTTGAATGCCCATATACAGGGTGTTACAAAAAAATTATGTCTCATCCTGTACAACACTTTAGTTTTGTTTTTCGATATGACTAATAAAAAATGTGTAAAATTAGGTTAGAATTAATAAACCCAAATAAAAAATTAAAAAAACTCGGTTTTAAAAAAAATCAAGTCATTATTTCACTTGTGAACCACCCTGTATAAAAACTTTTTATGCCAATTGAAAGTGCGTGTTTTCATTACACAAACACTTTCTATTCTTGTTATCGAAAAAATTAAACGAACTTGAGTTATTCGAGATTTAGAAAAAAAATTGGTCGAAAAAAAACCACCCTGTATGTAAATTTTTTGTTTAAAAAAGTACTCAGGAACCATTTAGAAGTAAAAATATCGAATAAAATTCAGGTTGATCTATTTAAAAATCGAAAGTTGACACTTCAATTTCGGACTTTTGAACCACCCTGTATAAAAAAAAATTCATGAATGAAACCGCATAATTAGTACATGTACCCTAGGATTTTTTATTTTTCAAAAACTCTTTCAGGGGCCGAGTAATTTGAGGTGTCCAAGTTTGGTGGGACACCCTGTATATAGTATTATTATTATATAAAATCCATTTACATTCATTCATTTATAATATTGATTACCAAACTGAGCAAACTCAGAAACGGATGGACCAAATGATTTGTCACAGAGTGCCTTTTGGTATTAATATAATAAATTAATAATTCCGTGTCTGTGAGATAGGTATTGATACCTAAATCACGGTGGTGAGAGGACTATATGGACGCCCAGATCCAATGTCTAGGCTCCTCCTTTCATGTCCATTGATTCTATTTATTTTTAACGTCTTGACTTGAGGTAGACAGGACGGGGGTTTTACCCTCCATTCGCTGGGAATCGTACCAGCTACCCACATTAACCTCACCCAGCCTGGGTAGGGCCGGAATTTTTAGCTTCACATGTTCGGAGGGAACAGAATTTTATATGCGAAAAGTCTGCTCCACCCAGGAATCAAACTCAGGATCTCTGGACTACGGGCAGTAGTCACAACCGTTACGTCACGGAGGCTGGCCTTTTGGTATTTAGGTGCGTACTAAGAAAAAATTTTATTATAGATTCCAAATAAGACACATTAACCTCACCCAGCTTGAGTAAGGCCGTAATTCCAGCATCACGAAGTCTTCACCTCGCTGGATGTTGCTTTACTTCGGTGATCCTACGAGAACCGGTGCATTCAACTAGCGAACGACCGACGCTAGCTTAGCTAGTTTAATCATATTATAAATTTGCATAATTATTCGTTGTAGGAACAAATCACAATGAATGAATGTGTCCTTGGAATTACTTCCGATAAATTTCTAATATTAGAAATCGGAAGTATTGTGTTCGTTTTTGTAAAAAAAAATATTTTTTTGCTCCGATTTCAATTTTTTTCATATTTCTGGACGTTTCATAACCTACTGAGTAAATTTGGTTTTGTGTCCGTCTGTCGGTCTGTCGGTCTGTCGGTCTGTCTGTCTGTCTGTTAAAACGATTCCTTGTAACGCGCAAATCTCGGAAACTACTCGACTGATTTTGATGAAATTTTGCACACATCTAGGAGACATTCTGTAGATGGTCCCATTTTAAATTCATCAAATTCATACTAGCGCTTCTGGGTGAAAGAGACCATGCGCCTGACCACTAACTTTTTACTTAAACGCTTATATCTCGTGAACGGTACACCCGATTTCAATAAAATTTTGTGAGAGTATGCATATTATTGTTTAACATAGGTTATTTATATTTATTTTTAAATTAATTATAATTTGACTATGATATTTAAGAAAATCCGAAATTTTGGACAAAAAAGTAAAAAAATAAGGACCACGACTTGCCGATACAGAATTTTTTGTTGAATTCAGATTGTAGAAAAAAACGATATTCTACCATATAAAACAAATTTGAAGAAAATCGGTTGAGCCGTTTTGGAGATACAAGTAATTTTCTATAAAATCTCAAAATTGGCACGTGTTTACAATGTGAAGCAATCACGAGGAAGTATTGTGTCCATAATTGGCAGTGTTTTTTTATCTTACTTGATATGGTTGGTCAGACATTATTGGTAAGAAATGATATGACCATGCCGTTGAAAGCGACGTTATACTCAAACTTACCTAATATACCCAGTCGGAAGTTAATGGTGACCACTATAACATGGCCATAGCTTGCAAGCACACTGCCGTCATAAGGGTTGCCAGAGTTCCATTCGTAGCTCTCCCCATGGATGATGATGATTGCTGGCATGATGCTGCCTATGTCATCCATTGAATTTTCTGAAAGCAAATACAAGGACACGTTGTTAGTTTTTGTATCCTTTTTATAGCTTTAATTAAAATACAAATTATTAACTCATAGATAAAACACCTCCCGCATATCTGCTGTCCTCTTCATTGTTCCCCACATACTCGCCGCATTTCCGACCTGAACAGCCAAACTGATCCTTTGCATTAGGTATGCTTTTGTAACTTTGATTCCTAATCCTAGTACTGAAAACATAATGCATCTTGTAAAAAAGTGGTCAGTAAATTTTACCTCTCTCAGAAAAAAGTGTATTATTTTATTTAGGTATATTTGATTTTATCGTGACTGGTTTTTTCAACAAAATAAAATTAAGTGTACACCTGAAAAACTAGCCTTACTTAAATACTCAGACGTGCACATTAAAGACACCAATTCAGGTACGAGTCATACTTCGACATAGCTTAACTTTAGTGACCAACCATATATTATCAGGAACTGATGCACTTAACCTGACACGTTCGGTGGATACTGACATTAATTTACTTTTATTGGTATTATTATTGTTTAAAAAAAGTGCCTTTCCTCCTAACTGAGAAGAAGATCTGTTCTGCGGCTTGATAACAATGAAATGCTCAACGTTCTAGTACGAGTTCTAATAATTTTAAAATTACTTTGCTAGCAAATCGTCCAGAGACATTGTCTTCATAATGTAGTATACAGGGCTACATCAGCGTTGCAACTGTACTTTCTTGCTACAACTTTAGCCCTATTTTTCTTTCTAACCAAAGTTAACCAAACGGGAATAAAATGAACCAAACTTTAAGCAAGTCATTTTTCTTTTGGAAGAGGAAAAATTTCCACTTCCAAAGTTAACCAAAGTGGAAGTAGAAAATTCTTGCTTCCAGTTCTTTTCCAGGTTAAGTCTTCCAGGTTAAGTCTCTTATTTATCTTTAAAAGTAACTAAACGCATTTCTCTTTTACGAATGACCTTGGAATAAAATGTAAATATTTGGAAGAAACCTAACCAGGAAATTTTCTTTGGTTAGAAAGAAAAATACGACTTTTATGTTAAGCACAGTAGTCACCGTGGCCGAGTGGTACCTATGCTGTTCAGAAGCAGTGTTTGCGTTAGCTTTAAAAGTTTTAAGTCTAACATACCAATTCCAGCATAGATGCTGAATGTTTAAGGTAAATTATTTACAACCTGTTGGTCGATGGTTCGAGTACGGAGCATGGTATATTTTAATAAGGCTGGTTCAGGACATTGTCACATCACGTTTGCATTTACACAAACAATAATTATGATAATTTTATATTAAGGCCTCAGCTACCTATTTAATTATGTACAGAGAATTTTAAATACCAATGCATACTAATGCATTGGTAGTCAAGTGGTTAAGGCGCTAGTCCGGTAATCCAGGTAGTGTAGGGATCCGATGGTTCGAATCTCACCCAATGCATGAATTATTATTATATGATTTAGCATGTGTAAATTTAAGCATGTGCACAGATTTTACTTCTTGCAGACCTTGTATGTTTCATCTCTCCACACTGAAATTATTTTTTCTAATCTAGAAAAAAAGCTCGCTCTGCTGGAAGAAGGCGGAGGGTGTTGGGTGGAAGAGAACGGAGGTAGGGTTATGGTTCCTCAATCTCATATTTCATAGTGTCCGCCCGTTGCAGAGGGCATAACAGTAATGGCAATGCTAATGTGCAGAGGTAGAAGCAGTCGGCACGATATGGAAAGTAATTTAAATTTTTCATGAAACGATGAACAGAATTTTTTTCTCGCTACTTTCACAAGAAAGCCTCTTCACTTCGTGTGCAAAGTAAGTGGAAAGTTCATAACGCGGTATTAAAATGAATCAGAATTGAAATTTATTTGGTAAAGTCATTATAAAGATATTAAATGTAATTAGAGTACAGTCTCCTACCTAATAAAAATTACTTAATGATGTCCATGGAAGTTTTTTCACTATTGAAAAGAAAAAAAAAATATTAGTAGATAAATATTTTTGGATACAATACAATGCATCGTAGATGTGGGTAGTTTTGCTGAACGTTTTTAATATTAAAACTTTTATGGTGGGGAAGGGGTCAGAAAATTTTTCATCTGGATAACACCTCCAGGTTAGCATACTGATATAAGAAAATCAGAAACAGGGTGGAAGGATCTTGTATATATCATCAGGGGTTGATACATCCAAGGAAATATTTGTTCTAGAACTACATCCCTCCTGTATCAATATATTGTTGAAAGCAGTTTTAATAAAATTCTCTTTATAATAAATTAATGGTTATTTAGTATCTGAAATATTTTTTCCAGGGTGATAATCGAAGATATATAAATACATGTTATCTCTTGAGGCTCTTAAAATACTGACGGACAACAAACAGAATAGACTATTTTTTTATATTTTCGATTTAAAAAAAAAATAAAAAACTTTTTTTTCAGTACTACATTGTGGCCATTATTACTGAAGAATTTCCTACAGATGTAAAACGAAGTTATGAGCAGCCGGGTTCTGCAATCCTTTCACGCGGATCCTTAACTCCCCAAAATTACGCATTCCAAGGAAATCTCCCTTGTACACCGCATAATTATAAGTAAGGAGTGTAGTCATCGTTGCCGAGTGAGTTAGCGCGCTAGACATTGCACGCATGGTGAACTGGGTTCGATCTCCAGTGGGGCAGGAATTTTTCTGCTCTGTACTTGGATATTCAGGGTCCTGTCATACCTCGTGAGGAAAAATGAGTACATACTTGTAGGAGTAACGACCAGTGGCGGCATTACCAGATTAAAAAGAAATTAATGTAATAGAATTCGAAAATTCTTAGTAATCAGGCGCGGCCGGTGCTAAGGAGCTGCGGAACAGCAGCACCCCCAGACTTAAGAGACAATGAAAGGATTTTCTCAAGTCCTAGTTCGTACACAATGAAAATCTTCACAAATTTCTAGAATAATGAATGCATAATTATTATAATTGGTATGGTAAACAAACTCAAACTCTTTAGATACTGAAAGAACGAATCTAAACATCCTATTTTAGTCTGGTTTATGTGGTAGCACCCCCAATTTTTTTTCCCACCGGCCGCGCCTGTTAGTAATGCTGCGCTACCCACAAAAATCCGGGATTAAGTGGCAGAGAATGCCTAAGGCATTAACTTCGCCCCGGATTACAATACATTGTACATTTAAATTTAAATATTTTTTCTATATTTAATTTTGCAAATATTGTTAATTTTTTTTATCTTTGTTAATAATTTATTATTGTGTGTATTGTATAAAAAAATAAAGTGTAAATAAATAAATAAAATTGTGAAGAGGCCTTGTGCTTCACCACAAATAAAATCATGATTATAAGTAAGGAGAATTCTTCAGTTATGATCCTAGTACCAGCAGGTTGCTGGTTTGAAATAAGAAATAAAAACATATTTATTATACCTACATAATACATAATTATCTACTTAGGGTTAGGTGGTAGAAAATGCTTTGAGCATAAACCTCGCCTGGTGGTTACCTTCCTCTAAAGAGTGTTATTATTATTATTATCTACATTCAACATAATATTTTAATTACAAAATCTCGATTTACTAAATTTTTGCCGAATATAAGACTCGAACCACCGACCTCCGACTCTACCGCGCCTTATCGATCGAGCTACAGAGGCCGTTTCAGTATAAATTAAAGATAACAAAATGGTCTTTTTTCTACTTTATCCTTTAAATACAGCCTTAAATATTGGGTGAATCAGCTTATATACTCCCTATTTTCTGTTAATTCTCACCCAGCTTATTTTTTGAGGCTCATTTTTTACTTCTTTTTTTTTTACTAAAAACTTCTTGTCGGTTGTCGGCCTATTGAAATGGAAAATACTTCCTCCGTGAGCATAACACTCATAACTCAAGCCTACGAGTGTTCCCATTAAGAGCATGCTAGTGTGTGCTAATAACCACAGGAACACTGCCTTCCTTGTCATGTCGTAAAATTAAACGACAGTCGTCTGCAACATCTTTCTCACATACTTGAAACAATTTTAATAATGAAAAAGCATAAAAAACCTATCCGTAAGATAATAATATTATGCTGTTTCATTACCAACACATTGTATGCCAGAGGAAGAAGTTACGGAATTTGAAGTTCGTCAGCCGAAAAAAAATTGTTATAGGAAAAATGTACGAAATAATATAAGTCTCGAATTCTTTATTTATTGGAACTAACTAAGGACTCGGTTATTAGGACCTTTACATCCATGCCATTCCAGAAAGGGAAAATTTCGGTCAGAAATTTCCGCTCCGGCCGGGATTTGAACCCGCAACCTCCGGGTCAGTAACCAATGCTCTTAACCACTGAGCCACGAAGGTCGGCTTTGGAAAGTTAACCCTAAAATTTCCGTTTTATAGCAGCAAGGACATAAAAAGAAACTGAGGAACTGAAACTGAGAAACTGTCTCATCAATAATAAATAATTAAAGATAACAAGGTCCATTTCAATTAGGTTCATAAGAAATGTATTAAATATTAATTTAATTAAAAAATATAGTCCTCGTGTAGCGAAATAGAAATGCACACTGACCTGACCCGGGTTCGACCCTAGCAGAGTAGAAATTTGTCTGCTCTGTGATAGAATACATTCGGAGTTCACTTATACCTCGAGGTGAAAAATGAGTTGTTATATATTATAAATAGCGACCAGTTGTGGCATTGTGAGAAGAAATAGGTTATATGTGGATGATTGGATTTCTATAGTGGTTAGGAGGATCGTTATACTGAGCTACTGAAGTTGTGACATAAGTACACAGAAACTTGATCGATAAGGCGGCGGACTTGTAACCTGGAGGTCGGTGGTTCAAGTCCCGGCTTCAGATTAGATTTAGTACAGCGAGTTTTAGTAGTTGTGATGTCACGAAAGTGGTTAACACAAATATAATAATTTAACTTAACTTCCACAGAAACAACACACCATACTCTGTTATATTAACTTTGTTAAATCGATTTTTCCCCCCTTTTTGTTCAACTTACTACGCATATAACGTAAGCTGAACATGGACAATGGTCTCTGTTTTCATCAATTCATTTTTAATTTTCACATAACAGCCGTGGCCATTTTCACGAAGAAGGAATAGGACCGTCCATAAGAATTGATTGTCAATGAAAACTAAGTGTTAATATGCAGATACTTTTCAATAGAAAACTTATAGGTTCAATAATATGACTGTGGACACTGGACAGCACACAGAAATGGGCTCAATGAGAGTGTATTATTGTCTTTCATTTTGAAAAATAACTAATAATAAAATTATCCTTTTCTTTCCCACTCATACCCACTGTCTTCTCTATTTCTCTCTCTCTCTCCTCTCTCTCCCCTCTCTCTCTCACTCTCTCTCTCTCTCCTCTCTCTTTCCTCTCTCTCTGTCTTTCTCTCACTGTCTCTCTCTCTCTCTCTTTCTCTCTCTCACTCTCTCTCTTTCTCTCTCTCACGATCTCTCTTTCTCTCCCCAAATATATGTAAGTATCATTTTTCTTTCAATATTGTGTTCGTTATTTTTATTAAGGTATTCCTCTAGTAGTAGTTATTCCTTATGTCAGGATTAGTAGATTTCTGCGCTCTACATACCTAAAAGATCTTTTAAATACATTATTTTACAATAAAAAAAAAGAGTTTCCACATTTCTGAAGTGATATTGACCATATTTTTACACACAGTTTGTTGAAATTCAGAAGAATGTTAAAATATCGTCCAAACCCGCTGGGTCATTATAAATTTATAAAAAGTATAGTTATTCAAATAAATATCCAATGTTCCAAATATGTCCTGCAAAGAATTGCATGACATGCAAAGAATTGTATGACATATTTGGGAATTTTTTTCACTTTATGCACAAGTTTTAGAACTATGGGGAACATGAAGTCGAGAGTTTAGAACTATTCTATGGATCCTGGTTATGGTATTTACAGCAATAAGGAACGAACAGTAGTGATCAAGTATTCTATTTCATATCAGAAAAGTTTAACAAGAGACCGTCATATTGAAGAAATGTCTGGGAAAAAAAAGTTTTTCTCTCTACAAGTTTTACAGATACCTTTTCAACTTCATAGTTTACTCATTCCCTACAACTCCTCTACCTGTTCCACCTCATGGTTTCCTCATTCCCTACACCTCCTCTACCTGTTCCACCTCATAGTTTCCTCATTCCCCACACTTCCTCTACCTGTTCCACCTCATAGTTTCCTCATTCCCCACACCTCCTCTACCTGTTCCACCTCATGGTTTCCTCATTCCCTACACCTCCTCTACCTGTTCCACCTCATAGTTTCCTCATTCCCCACACCCCCTCTACCTGTTCCACGTCATAGTTTCCTCATTCCCCACACCTCCTCAACCTGTTCCACCTCATAGTATCCTCATTCCCCACACTTCCTCTACCTGTTCCACCTCATAGTTTTCTCATTCCCCACACCTCGTCTACCTGTTTCACTTCATAGTTTCCTCATTCCCTACACCTCCTCTACCTGTTCCACCTCATGGTTTCCTCATTCCCTACACCTCCTCTACCTGTTCCACCTCATAGTTTCCTCATTCCCCACACCTCCTCTACCTGTTCCACCTCATAGTTTCCTCATTCCCCACACTTCCTCTACCTGTTCCACTTCATAGTTTCCTCATTCCCCACACCTCCTCTACCTGTTCCACTTCATAGTTTCCTCATTCCCCACACCTGCTCTGCCTGTTCCACTTCATGTTTTCCTCATTCCCACACCCCCTCTACCTGTTCCACTTCATAGTTTACTCATTCCCTACACCTCCTCAATCTGTTCCACTTCATAGTTTCCTCATTCCCCACACCTCCTCTACCTGTTTCACTTCATAGCTTTCTCATTCCCCACACCTCGTCTACCTGTTTCACTTCATAGCTTCCTCATTCCCCACACCTCCTCTACCTGTTCCACCTCATGGTTTCCTCATTCCCCACACCTCCTCTACCTGTTCCACCTCATGGTTTCCTCATTCCCCACACCTCCTCTACCTGTTTCACTTCATAGCTTTCTCATTCCCCACACCTCGTCTACCTGTTCCACTTCATAGTTTCCTCATTCCCCACACCTCCTCTACCTGTTTCACTTCATAGCTTTCTCATTCCCCACACCTCGTCTACCTGTTTCACTTCATAGTTTCCTCATTCCCCACACCTCCTCTACCTGTTCCACCTCATGGTTTCCTCATTCCCCACACCTCCTCTACCTGTTCCACCTCATAGTTTCCTCATTCCCTACACCTCCTCTACCTATTCCACCTCATAGTTTCCTCATTCCCCACACTTCCTCTACCTGTTCCACTTCATAGTTTCCTCATTCCCCACACCTGCTCTGCCTGTTCCACTTCATGTTTTCCTCATTCCCCACACCTCGTCTACCTGTTCCACCTCATAGTTTCCTCATTCCCTACACCTCCTCTACCTATTCCACCTCATAGTTTCCTCATTCCCCACACTTCCTCTACCTGTTCCACTTCATAGTTTCCTCATTCCCCACACCTGCTCTGCCTGTTCCACTTCATGTTTTCCTCATTCCCCACACCTCCTCTACCTGTTCCACTTCATAGTTTCCTCATTCCCCACACCTCCTCTACTTGTTCCAAATTTCATCTTCTCCAACTCTTTCACTTCATAGAAAATTAGTTATACAATCTCTTATTCATAAATACACGTGGTTTCACTGTGTTATTATGTTACAACTGTTACTAATAGGTACCTCAGCAGTAGAAATCACCTTTTTCAAAATTTCTGATTTTTTTTAAATTTTGAGATTATTTAAAAATACTTGGTTAGCCAGAGTCGATGGCATGTTGAATACACCGGTTCCCTTCAGAACACCGAAGTTAAGCGACATCCAGCGAGGTTAAGACTTGTATGGGTGACCATTCAAATTCTAATTCTCGTGACGCTGGCTTTTCCCGGCCCCACTCAGGCTGGGTGAGGTCAATATGAGTAGCAGGTTTGTGAGTTTCCTGCGAATGGAGGGTAAAACCCCCGTCGTGATATGACCATGGCAGTTAAAAGCGACGTTAAACCCCACTTAAAAAAAAAAAAAAAAAAAAAAAAAAAAAAAAATACTTGGGAATTTAATCATTGAACTTTAGAAGGTCGAAGAAAACTTGTCTTTCCGATAAAAAGTAATCTCATAAGAAGAGTTTCAAGATAAGGACTTTTACAGTCAGACGATATGAATTTAAATATTTAAAAACAATGAGATACTTGTTAAGAAGAGTAGAAATAAAAGGATTATTACTATGTATAGTTCGGGCTCTGTACTCTTGTCAAATATCTCTACAAGTAGGTGCCTATCTCGTATTACTTTCATCAATTTTGAACTTTCAATGATGTACACCATTTTGAATAAATGAATGAGTTCTTTTGTTTACTTTTTATGAAGCTTTCAGGTATTTTTGTTTACCACGTACAAAGTATGAAAACTTTTAAACGAAGTGAAAGGGAGCTTCTGCTGGAGATAATTGATTGGATTCTGTCCCTAAACCAAAAGTTTTACAAAACTTTTTCTCCAAAAAATACAAATAAATCATCTTCTACCTCACTCCTCATCCGCGGGAACTTGATAAGTACCTTCTACTTAGGACTCATTGTACTCTACCTTCTTTCTTTTCTTTCCATCCAAACAATTTACAAACTCTATAAATATATTTCTGAAGTTTGGGAAGCTTAGATTAAAAATATAGACGTCTTTAGCCGTCTGAAAAGGTTTGCAGTACCATCAATCTGGTCTTTATTACGTTTCCAATTCAATGATTGAAACTGTTACTTTTAATTTGATACCTATCGTAAAAGTCTATATTATATCTGCATTCGTATAATCCATTGAAAATAGAAAAAATATAATCACATTTTGTGTCAGAAGACTGATGTCACAAATTACTCAAATCTTACTAACTAAAATTAAGAGCTTGAGTGTCAGCTGTCATAAGGATTATGATACTGTCTATTTGGAATACAAATTAGAGGAAAATAAAATTAAAATATGAATTAGAGCAAGGGCAGTATGAAAAACAGATTTATCCCTATGACAAGGCATGATTGAAAAATCACTGGTGTAGTACAACTAATTGGTATTTGGGAGAACATAATGCAGACTGTGATACGTGTTCAATTGTTAAGAAGAATTGTAATGAAAAACTGTAGGACCATTCTTTTTTTTTTTTTTTTTTTTTTTTTTTTTTTTCCAGTTTAACGGCGTTTTAACAAAGCGGTAGGCCTGTCGTTCACGCCGGATCCTCGAGTTATATTTTGGGGAATATGTTGGTGGCTTTGAGGAATGCTATGAGGGAGTCATTTCCCGACTGGTCGTTTAGCAACGAGGGTATAGAGGGGAGGGAGGCCCGATGGTGCTGGAGGTCCGGGCAAATCATAATATGTGCGGCGGATAGATTGTCACCACATTGGCAAGAAGGACGGGGGGACTTAGTAAATAGGTAACTGTGTGTGAGCATAGTATGTCCTATCCTCATTCTAGTTAAGACTATTTCTTCTACACGACATCCTCTATTACTAGAATGCCATGTGTCAATTTTTGGTCTGATGGACTTCAATTTGTTCGGAATCAATAGGTCATCCCACAGAGACTGCCATCTATTTCTAATATTGCGGGCAATGTAAGGTTTAAAATCAGCTGGTGAGCAGAGTTTTAACGGGACTTGACAAGTTGGGTTCTTGGCAGCCCTATCGACTATCTCATTTCCCTGTATTCCGCAGTGTGAGGGACACCATAATAAAGTAATAAATTTCCCATTTCTCTTAAGATCCAACCAAACGCTGTAAATCTGGGAAATTATTGGGCAAGAATATTCAAGATTTGAGATAGCCAATAATGCACTCAATGAATCACTTATGATTACAAATCTAGACGAGGTAAAAATATTTGTAATGGCTTTCAGACAAAGTAATATTGCAATAAGTTCACAAGAGTAGGACCATTCTTGAAAGATCTTAAGATGAGGAAGTTTACGATTTGCAACAACAGAAAAACTTCCTGTTGGCTAAGAAGAACACACTTTTTGAAACTTCTGAGTAATTTGATTTCACTATGAAGCTTGGAAACTCGACATGAATATGTATCTCTTGGAATTTGTAATAAATAATCTGTCAAAATTGGAACTGAATTGGAACCCACAGGAACTTCTGCATGATAAGAAATAGCACCGGTCATTGGACTTTTTGTATTCTACTATTCTATTTCTTCATTTTGAAACGTCTTTGTCACTCTTGCGATTACTTCTGAATTACCTGTCAAAAACTTCAAGTCTGTCTGCTTCAATAATTCTTTCTCTCTCTGGTTTCTGCTGAGTCTCACAACTTTGCGGAATGAACTTCGTTATTTGTCTTACGTAAAAAACACAGTTCTTGTTCGAATTGCAACCTGCAAGTTTTTAATATGTTCCGCTCTCCAGAGCATGAAATGAGTTTTATTTTTACGTCATCAGAAAACCCCCAGGTACCTGGTCTCTGTGCTAATTGTTTACAAATTTAGATTAAAAAAAGTTCAGTGAGGGATATTTTTCCAGTCTGTGGCTGTTGCACTCTGACCTAGATCTGTCGGATATCCTGTTATCACAACTTTTGTTTCAATTCTTCAGGCATGACCTATAAACTATTTTTACCACTAGAAACAAAGTATTTCTACCGTTATAAATGTGCTTCAGGCAACCTGAATTAGAGTAAATTCTCCAAAAGAAAACTTTCAACAATAACGGTCAATTTTTTTGTATTATTCTGGCCACTGTACGGTAAAA